>JARFJB010002209.1:4735000-5017500 GCA_036346205.1 Vesta saturnalis | reverse complement strand
GATATCAAACTGTGATAAGACATGTGAACTTACTTAAAAACAAAAATTAAATAAATGCGAACTGTTGCAAAAACAAAATTCAAAATTAAAACAAAAACTAACTGATAGGGAACAGTAGTCTCGCAGAAATTGTGTGGAAGTGATAGGCGTGCCAGAATCAATAAATGAGAATATAGTAACAAAGATATGCTGGATGCTTGTCATAGAAAATTATTAAATTAGTTAGAAGATTTGATAGGGAAGAGTGAAAATTGAAACGAAATTTACATGTTCAAGACTTAAATTTAGATCCTTGTAAACAAACAAATCTATCTAACAATGCTGATGCTTATGTAAATAAATCTCTAAGTTTACATAATTATAAACAATGATTCCAAAACAAGTATGAATTTAAAAAAGAAAATAAAGCAAGTTTCTGATTGACAAGAAACGGAAATAATTATTCACCCGCGTGTTACAGAAGTAGTAAAAGTTATGTTATCAAAAAAGCATCTGACCTTAAAGATGTGCATTAACACAAATAAACTGTTTACAATGTTTTACTGACCACATATACTACATACAGGGTGGCGCATTAGTGTGACAAAGTCCCATGTCTCCTTTATTTAAAGAGACACAACAAAAAATTAAATACAAAAGTTGTAAGATATGTTCTGGTGCAGATTCCAAAAATATTTTTAATTATACAGGGTAGATCATAAAAGATTAGAAGTAATTTTAAGTTTTTTTTATATAGAAAACCCTATATATTATTACATATTTAGATTCTACATACAATTTTAGACACATTTTATGTATAATGTCCTATACCTAAGTCTAACTGTTGTTGACACATTTCAAATTTTTTGTCAAAAATGACCTTTGCAGGCCAAAACATAGGTGGAAATCTTTTCACGAGGCCTTTATCAATTAGTTATGGTTGGTTTCCTTGGAAATGGGGACCTACTCTAATGGGCTGTATTGATATTTATGTAATACATTCATACAGGGTAATCAAAAATGAATAATAAAAAGTAGATTAAAAAACCTATAAAGTCATTTTTTTAAATGGAAACCCCCTATTTTTTTAATTCTATATTATTTAGCATTAAAAATAAAGGTGACTTTATAAAGAGTGTATATTCCAAAAAATTGTAGTTTTTGAAATAATGACAATTTAACATTTTTTTTATTGTGAAAAGGCTAAAGGGCTTTCAAGTTTTGTTGTTAGTTCGCCGTGGCGGCGAGGCGTGGCATATAAAAATAATAGAGATCATCAGAAACGTCATTATTTATTGTCAGTTGATAATTTGTGTGATGCATTAGTGTATTTTATCAATTCTAAATTCTAAATATTTAGAATTTACATCAGTTCTACATACATAAAGACAAAATTTGCATCGATTGGGGCTTGAACCTTGGTGGCGCAGTTGGTAGCGCGGTACTCTAGCAAAGTACAGGTCGTAGGTTCGAATCCTACTCGAGGTAAACTTTTTATTTATGTATTTTAATAAAATTAATAATAATTTTTAATTACCCTGTATGAATGTTTACAAAAATATCTATATAGCCCATTTGAGTAGATCCCCATTTCCAACGAAACCAACCATAATTAATTGATAAAGGCTTCGTTTAGACAAGATTTACACCTATGTTTTCGCCTGCAAACGTCATTTTTGACAAAAAATTTTAAATTTGTCAAAAACGGTTAGACTTATGTATAGGACATTATACATAAAATGTGTCTAAAATTGTATGTAGAATCTAAATATGTAATAATATATAGGGTTTTCTATTAAAAAAAAAATTAAAATTACTTCTAATCTAAGCTTTTATGATCTACCCTGTATCATTAAAAATATTTTTGGAATATGCACCAGAACATGTCTTACAACTTTTGTATTTAATTTTTTTTTGTATCTCTTTAAATAAAGGAGATATGGGACTTTGTCACACTAAAGCGCCACCCTGTATATACGTTGAATAATATTGATGAAATGATAGAATTTTAATAGCATCCTGTTGTTTTTGTTTCAGCATCGTGCTGCTTCTGAAATAGTGCGGATTACTTAACCTAAATCTCCTTGATTAACTGATAACTTGAGGTTAATCATATCCTATCCCTAACAAAACACAATATGCGTTGACAGTAACAAACAAGAACCTACCGGAGGTTAGACCTTAACCGCTCTCCTTTACATCGTAATTATAATCTACCGCACGACATACAAACCCCTTAATCACGTTACCTTTAACGTCCCGCTCACATACTACCTTGAATAGGTCCTCAACGACATCCTCTTTATCAGCATCCACTACAAAATACATACCATTAAACCCCAAAAAAACACCACTCTCCCTTTAACCCCTAAACCTTATCTGAATTAAAGTTTAACTATAACCATAATGTCATTATAGTAACCTCCTACCAACAATCAAGGAGTAGACCAAGATCAAACATCACCTTTCGACCTCGACAATAACACTCACAACTCTCAGGACCTAAACTTAACTCTGTCAAACAACTCATCTGCCCTGTATAGTCATCCGCGGCGTTAACCGAGACTATTGGTTGACCAAGGCCATACATTTCCCTCAGATCCTTAAAGCCATCTATGTCATCTCCAAAGCCACCAATCAACTCACATACTTCGTTACATTCATTGCCGATTCTGACACCACCCTCGTTTACTGTCTCGTCCGGAGTGTGTACATAATTAGCAGGTACTACACATTCGACCCCTTTCACATCCTAACGCCTGTGGAAACGAACACAAATTCCAGTACAGTGAATACTTATTCCCTCCAAAGTATAACAACTGCGGCAGCTCTCACGTAACCTTCAGTTTCGACTACGAGAAATGGAAATACATTCTTTCCGCACGAAAGCTGCCTGTATTACTTTCTTTGATACGTAGTCCGATAAGAATCCGACAAACCTGATTTTCTTCGCATCAAATTTTTCCTCCAATCTTTTTCGCTCTCATGACTATGTTCCAAGAAAATCGCAAACTGGTTGTGAAGAAAATTGACGTGGCAGCAAAAAATTCTACTATAACTAAAAATAGATGATTTATAGAACAACTAAAATAAACAGAACTCTAAGATAAAATGGAACAAAACAACATTTTTGTGGAATGTCGGCGTTGCCAAAGGCTCTCTGGGTCCGCTAAGAGATGGTCTGTAGAGTGGTTTAAGATTTCTGTGAGTTATAACGGTTATATATAGAAGCATTCTTTTTATGTACGCAGTGAACTATTCAGAATAAGGTGGATTTAAGAAAAAAAGAGAGAATCGGAAACCGTTTTATTTCATTAAAACAGATAATTTTATTTCCACAAGGTTTTAAATTGATGTAAATGATTATATCACGATTTTCTGGTATTTCTAGAGAAAATAAATATAAAATTTATCCTGAGAATACGACAAAAGGTACAGTTACATGTTATACTCATCGTAACTAGAGACGGTGTTCGTAGGTCAATCTAATACAGGCGACAATTTGTCAACTCTTTAAAAAGGTGTTAGAATTTTCAGGATGTTTTTGTTTAACCTTATTAGCGTTTTTATAATTAATAAAATTACTTGAGCTCAATAAAATATGAAACCTTAACTTAAATGTAAAATTCCTCTGTAAATTTTTTTTGGCAATTCCTGCACCGCTTTAAGATGGAGGTGATTAGATTTAATAAATAATCAAATACGTTAGTTTTGTTGGAGGGTAAACTTTAGATCACACAATGGATAAGAAATGCAATGGTTTCAGTACTTATTGAATTTTAATTTCCAATAGTAAATCTTTACCGTCACGTCAAATTAGGACTGAATATTTCCGAAAGCGGTCCTTTATACTTTGTTAAGTATTCTGGGTAGGAATCAGTATCTCCGTACATAATTGAAATCTGGATTATAATGCTCCCTCTAGATACGAAAACGTAATGTTCGCATTTAACGAGATACAAACTTGGTTTTATTTACAAAAACCCGAATGACAGGATGGTACGTACTATGTTCGTACTTTTGCCAAGGTTTGTAAAAAATGTATTCCTTTCAGAAACGTGATACTGGTTACAAAGATGGGATTCTCGTCTTTATACCGCACTGTTTCAGTGTTTCCTTACGGAAAGAGGACTATTTGGAAATTGTCTCTCTGCATTTTTGTGCTGACTTTACGGTTGAGTGCATTTATGTTATACATGTTACCTGGAATAATAAATTAATCAAACAGGAATACGCCATTTGGTTAAATAGAATGATTCTAGACAAAACAAGAATTACGCAATACTTTGACAATAACTGTAACCTAGACACGAGGATAACTTCGATCCACCTCCCACTGCTACTAAAAGTTTCCATCGAACTAGCACTACCATCTTCCCTCTCACGGCCTGATTGACAATTAAATATCGAGACTTTCCTAATGTATATAGCAATCCGGTCAACAATCATATCTCCAGTAATATACCAAATCCCGGTTTAGACTCACCAAGAACGATCGAAATTGCAATGTTAGACTCCCTCTACATATAACCCGTTAGATCAAAGTAAAAGAACGAATGTAGTGTCAATTCCTTAGATCTGGAGACAGCAATAAATACGGAATACAACTGACCAAACTCTCGCATAAACTACAAACAAACAAAATTACACAAGAAAACTGGATACAAAATATCTCAGAACTGGACTGCCGTGTAGACCTTAATTTCAGGCACTGGGTCAAAATTTCTCACAAAATAAATACCAACCACACTCTCCCACCTAATAGACAAATGACCTAAAAAACTAGTCCAAGATGACCCTTTCTTAAATCCAACCTCCTCTGGCCAAGCACTTGACATACTTTGCAAAAGAAAACACTTTAGCCCCAAACGTCACCAGACAATTATCTCACATGTTTAACCAATGCTTATTACTATACTATTTTCAAACTAAATGTAAACCCGTTGTCACCTAGATCAGACACTCACAATCTACCCATTACAGCCCAATCACATTCCGATAATGTATCGACAAATAACTTTCCTGAACTCTCTGCAGGAACGTTCAAAACCCTAATCCACAAAAATGGTTGCAGTGCTTGGCATAAAACAGGTCATGCAGAAAATTTAGCATGTCGCACTCATTCACAGGACAATACCCTTAGGCGTACCACTCTCTATCGTCTATGAGCACACGGTATCGCTAGATGCACCATTCCTAAAGTGTGAGGTGATCTATTGGTCGCCGACACTGCCTTCTGGTCAAATAATCAGAAAAAGGAGACGTCCAACCGACTACACTCTCAACAACTACGACAATTTTCGAGCTGGACTAACCAATGAAGAATTATTATTAACTCTAATAAAACACAGATTACTATATTCCCTCATTGAAAGGTTACAAGACAACCAAAATAAATGAATGACGAAGTCAACCTACAACTCCGACAAACGCAGCTCCATATACAAGCTCTTCGCGGAAAGGTAAGAGGGTGGGACCCCAAGACACACCAACACTCCTACGAAACGTACACACCACCAATACTAGACAACCGAGTTCTACTGTACACTACCGTAAAATACAGAAAAATACTGTTGCTTATCGTCTGTTAACGGGAAACATACGCAGACTTCTAGATAGTCTAACCACATGACAATCCTGCTTTCCACCTATCATAAACAGATTCAAAACTTGGCAGACATACTTGATCTTTGGTTTCACGGTAACGCCAATTCCAACAAAAGTATGAGGGAAGCTTCCTATTTTGCACATAGCCTACAGCCCAAAAAGACTCAAACAAAAATTCAAACACCATCAAACAATTCCTTGTCAACACCGGAATCCTTCTAAGATAAGCTCCAATTTCCATAGGAAAAATGATGAACACACCTACACTAGACCAAGCAAAACAGCATCGACACAGCGAAAATAATAAAACTTAAAAATACTTTTTTCTTTTCTGCTGACACGAGTAACCTGGTTTTCATAACACCCTGCTGTTTGCGTGTTTTCTGTTAGCGACATTTTCAAGGAAAGCGTCGAAAATGATTGAAACGTTGTTATCTTAGTGGTTACCTACCTGGTGTAACTCAAGAAGATTACTGCTACTGAACTTTTCCGATCCACATTACCTTGCACAAAATATAACCACTATCCAATGTAACATAAGTGCTATCGACCGCAACTGGAGAAAAGACTATAAGTAGATAATTGCCTTCCATTTTGCATCTTCGGTGCATTGCACAAGTAGATTGGAAACGCTGAAAGTGGATCTACTGCATTCTTGTTGGTTGTAACTTTACGAAGCTGGTGATAAATGCCAAAGTAAACCACTAAGGATACACAGCAGCTTATAGGTAATGGGGAATTGAGAGTCAAAGAACCTGTTTCTTACTTTTTCCACGTTACTGTTATCACAAATAATTTAAGAAGACCATATATCACCACCATAAAACATATCCTCTCATACTTTACCATAAAGCCATTCCCAAGGGTCATTTTGCAAGCACACTGCTAGATATTTGATGTCCCTGTGTAAACTAACAGTAACTTTTCTTAAAGCTCTTCATTTTCTTTTCAGTTGTCAAGTCCGTCAGGTCAAGACAGCGGACAGTAAAACCTCCTTTTGCTAATGTATCGTACTCAGATGAATCCATCATGTTTAGTAAGTACAGATGGGCTGTCTATATGTAAAAATCGTCCTTATCTTAGCAGGTCTCATCACATTGTGTCAATCAATAGTTAAGTTCTCTCAATCATTTGAGCAAAACAGTTCCGTTCGATCAGTCTTATAATTCATAACGTGTTACCTTTAAATATGTAAAATAATGCCATTTTTTTTAATACTATCTCATATGTAGTGCGGTAAGCGAGAGGTGAGTTAGATAAAAAGAACCTCACTTATGTTGACAATAATGTGTTTTCCCTTTAAAGAAACTGGAACAATTCTGAATTGATTAAGAAGTACAATGCAACGCTTGAGCGTCTTTAAAAATAATAAAATTTAATACAAAAGCAACAGTGAAGAAAAATTCAAATACGTAAATTGACCAATTCTCAAACGATTTAAAAACAAGTACTTAAACCCCAAGAATATTGATTGTACTAGTAAAGTTTGTACAAGTTTAAGACTAACAAAAGCTTATTCGCAAATGTAAAAGTTTTATTATAGGCACAAAATAAAATTGATGAAGTTATACAAATATTCTATATAGAGATATACACGAAACGCAAATTTCACAAAGAAAACCAAAAGAATCGTTATTTATTACACAAATCATGGAAATGGTCAAAGTTGGATTACTAAATTTGCCAGAATATATCGAAATTTGTGCCTTCTATAGTAACAATACTTCAATAGTTCACAGTGCAAAAAAAGTATTAAGCAATGGAAGAATGTATTGGCGATTGACTGAAATTATTTGACTAGGAATCACATGAAAGCTTGCACTCCTAACAAATCACATTAAGTTTTGAAAAAATTAGGTAAATTACCACTTATAAAATCTATATAATTACTAAAATATTTCTATTAAATTATTTTCAAGGTATCCGAACCAAATAATTTCAGTCAAAAATCCTTTCGAGTAAAATATTTTCTTCTACCAATTTGAATTAAATAGGGTATTCTAAGTTACATTATAATTATAACTAAAACACCGAAAATATTTTAGTTGTAACCTAAAAAAAAACCTGGAAAATAGATAGGTTAGAAGTCAATACTCTCTGAGGGTGTGTTAGCAGTAGCTGTAATGAGTATATTTGGAAGATGAAAAGTGTCACAAAATGGACGTTAAAATGGTGTCACTAAAACAAAAACGTTTAGAAATAAAGAAACAACATTTGTATAACATGCCTCCTCGATAACCCAAAAATAATGTAGGATTCTTAACCAGTGTAAGTAAACATCTATTTATGTGTTAGATTGTGTATGGCAAAGATGTATGTGCTTAATGAAACTCAAAAAATAAAAAGAGTCGGACAAACGTTCGCTCTAAGCAATGGACAAACCAAGAAAGATTTTCGTTCCCTTCCAAGCGGTTATGGTACCATCTTAAACATTTTACAGTTACATCTAATATTAAATGTTATAATCTATAATCTTCATACAAAATATTCTTATGAGTTTGTTAAGGAAGCAATTATAACAATCGTTATAGCTGAATGATAATTACTTGTTAATGAACTTACCTGGAAAGCTACTCTTCCTGAACACAGCTTTTTTTTTATTTTTAAATCCACTTTTCTATCTTTGGCTATTTGTTATATGTGAGAGAACCATTGGACTTATTTCAAACTCGTTTTTTACCACGGTTCTCTTAGAATTTATATCTTCACATCATTTCACAAAATCTTAAACTACAACCAAAATTTCTTACTTCTTAAAGAATATGGACAATTTGTGGAGAAGTGAATTTCGGAAGGTGATTGTCGTACTGAGCTCGCTCAGAATTTGAAATTGTAACTAGTTAAGCACAGTAACCTTTTCTGCCAGACACATACATTAGAAGATATTTATCAAAAAGGGAAGATTGCAAAAAATTCGCAGTATTATTAACGTATTAAAAAATTTTAACTACATGACGTGGAGCACGCTCAGATTTTAATATTGACTGGAGTACACTGCTACACGGTTACTCATAAAAAAATTCACACTCGGCACGCTGCTGCATTTTTTCTGTGATGGTTAGCATATAATACTGCCAACTCTAAATACCCGCAAAGACTATTTCGAAACAAATTAGATTCATATAACAAACAAATATTTATTATAATTACAAATCCTTATTTTTGAGTTTAAAACCCGAACAAGATAAAGTATTTCTAGTTATGACTTAAAATCGCGAAAGTCTACATTTTACTAATCCAAAAGTTTAATCGTAATAGATTAATATACAGTTTAAAAGGTTAAGTACTTCTTTTCTTCGATGAAACAAGCTCAACCTAGATACCTGCTGAACACATCAAATAAACGTTGTTAATAAAAAAAACGGCAAATATTGAACTCTAATTTTCAAACACTTACCATTAGAATGCCACATTTACGTAAACATCACTGAACACGAGAGGGAAACATACCTGAAACAAAATAAATTTTAATTTCATTAATTAATAAAAACGGTTGAAAAAGTTTGTTTTAAAAAGAAATTATTGTGAAATTTTACATTAATTAGACGTGCACTCGAACTCTAAAGTTTGTAAAATCAAATTAATGCGTTGTTTTAAAAATCATACACTGAAAACGTCTAAACGAAAGCTTGTACACGATAGGTAAAAGAAGTTCATAATTTTAAACTTTTTAAAATTTCGTTTGAAAACTTTTGATGCATAAAGTTTCTTTTATCAACAGTAATGTTAAAAAGCGGAAGGAAGTGTAAAATTTATTGTTGCTTAAATCATGATTTAAACCAATTTATGTATAAATCGTTGGTTTTTCCTTATTTAATATACATTACTGTAAAATAGGCCCTTTACAAAACTCAATTTTTAAATTCCAACCTGCAGATACAACACACATGTAGGTATAGAACGTTATGCAATCGATTTTATTTTCAATATCGCTAAATCGACTTATTAGAGCATTTTATAAGGTTTGGCCAAGTTTCTCTAAGACCGGCAATGTGTGTCTGACCGCGCGCGAGGGGTGTGTGAGTGTGTTAATGTGTGAGTGTGTGAGTGTGTGAGTGTGTGAGTGTGTGAGTGTGTGAGTGTGTGAGTGTGGTGGAGTGTGTGAGTGTGAGGTGTGAGTGTGAGTGTGTGGAGTGTGTGAGTGTGTGAGTGTGTGAGTGTGTGAGGTGTGGTGTGTGAGTGAGTGTGAGTGTGTGAGTGTGTGAGTGGTGTGTGAGTGGTGGTGAGGTGAGTGTGTGAGTGTGTGTGTGGTGTGTGAGTGTGTGAGTGTGAGTGTGTGAGTGTGGTGGTGTGTGTGAGTGTGGAGGTGTGAGTGTGTGAGTGTGTGAGTGTGTGAGTGTGAGTGTGAGTGTGTGAGTGTGTGAGTGTGGAGTGTGTGAGTGTGTGAGTGAGTGTGAGTGTGAGAGTGTGTGAGTGTGGAGTGTGTGAGTGTGTGAGTGTGTGTGTGTGGGTGTGAGTGTGCGGGTGTGCGAGTGTGTGAGTGTGTGAGGTGTGAGTGTGAGGTGATGTGAGTGTGAGGTGTGGAGTGTGTGAGGTGTGTGAGTGTGTGAGTGTGTGGAGGTGTGAGTGTGAGTGGAGTGTGTGAGTGTGGAGTGTGTGGTGAGTGTGTGAGTGTGTGAGGTGAGGTGTGAGTGTGGAGTGTGGAGTGTGTGTGAGTGTGTGAGTGTGTGGTGTGAGTGTGTGAGTGTGGAGTGTGGTGTGAGTGTGAGTGTGTGAGTGTGTGGAGTGTGTGAGTGTGTGAGTGTGAGTGTGTGTGAGTGTGTGAGTGTGTGAGGTGTGTGAGTGTGTGTGTGTGAGTGTGAGTGTGAGTGTGTGAGTGTGGAGTGGTGTGAGTGTGAGTGTGTGAGTGTGTGAGTGTGAGTGTGTGAGTGTGTGAGTGTGTGAGTGTGTGAGGTGGTGTGTGAGTGTGAGTGAGTGGTGTAGTGTGAGTGTGTGAGTGTGAGTGTGGGTGTGTGAGTGTGGAGTGTGGTGAGTGTGTGGTGTGTGAGTGTGAGTGTGTGAGTGTGAGTGAGGTGTGTGGTGAGGTGTGAGTGTGAGTGTGTGAGGGTGAGTGTGAGTGTGTGAGTGTGTGTGAGTGTGTGAGGAGTGTGTGAGTGGAGTGTGGAGTGTGTGTGTGAGTGTGAGTGTGTGAGTGTGTGAGTGTGGTGTGTGAGTGTGTGAGGTGTGGGTGAGGTGTGAGTGTGTGAGTGTGTGAGTGTGTGAGTGTGAGTGTGTGAGTGTGAGTGGTGGGGTGGTGAGTGTGAGTGTGTGAGTGTGTGAGTGTGGAGTGTGGGGGTGTGTGAGTGTGGTGTGAGTGTGTGAGGTGTGTGAGTGTGGAGTGTGAGTGTGTGAGTGTGTGAGTGGAGTGTGTGAGTGTGGTGTGAGTGTGTGAGGTGGAGTGGAGTGTGTGAGTGTGTGAGTGTGTGAGTGTGTGAGTGTGAGTGTGTGAGTGTGTGTGTGGAGTGTGTGAGGTGAGGTGTGGAGTGTGAGTGTGTGTGTGAGTGTGGTGTGAGTGTGAGGTGTGAGAGTGTGGTGTGTGAGTGTGAGTGTGTGAGTGTGGTGTGAGGTGTGAGGTGTGAGCGTGTGAGTGTGTGAGTGTGTGGTGTGTGAGTGTGTGAGTGTGTGGGTGTGTGTGTGTGAGTGTGGTGTGTGTGTGTGTGTGAGTGTGTGAGTGTGTGAGTGTGTGTGAGTGTGTGTGTGAGTGTGGTGTGGAGTGTGGAGTGTTGGGTGTGTGATGAGTGTGTGAGTGTGTGAGTGTGTGAGTGTGTGTGTGTGTGTGAGTGTGTGAGTGTATGAGTTAGTGAGTGTGTGAGTGTGTGAGTGTGTGATTATGTGAATATGTGAGTGTGTGAGTGTGTGAGTGTGTGTGATAGTGTGTGTGTCACTGTGTATGATTTTGTAAGTGTGTGAGTGCGTCCTGCACTTCAACAATTGTCAAAAACCAATAAGTCTGTAGAAGGTTGACAGCAGACGTTCCAACAGCAAGTCTCTGGAGATTACCCAAGTATATGGAGTTTTATAACTGCCATAAAAATGGAACAAAGTATCAATGAACTGCGTATTTAGCAATATATTAAAGTGGATTAGAGTGAACAACTACCTCCTCAAGGTCGCAAAAGTAACAGAGATTATGTTGCAAGGATTAGACGCTTAGTCTTGAATTACGACCCAACAAATGATGTTGTGGATTATCTACGTGGAATAGCACATAATATAGCATACTAAATTTTCAACTTTTATTCTTTATATTAATCTTATTGCACACAATAAATAATTTTTGTGACTATTGAACATTTATAGGTAAGTTTGCTTTTCGAAGAATTTTTGGTTCGAACAATTGTACATTCGAAGAATTAGTTTTGGACAAATTGGTTTCGAACAATAGCTTTTCTAAGAATTGTTTTCGAACAATTTTCCGTAAACCAGAGAAAACGGTAGAAAGGTTGAAAAAATGGTAAAGGAGCAGGCGTTGATGAAATTACTGGTGAAATGCTAAAGTATGGAGGTGCAAAACTTATACGCAGATTGTTTGAATTATTTAATGTATGCCTTAAGTGTGAAAAAGTGTCAGGGGATTGGAAGAGAACGGTCATTGTACCACTGTGTAAGGGTAGAGGTAGCATGAGTGATTGCAAGAACTACAGTGGAATAAGTTTGCTCAGTGTATCTGGTAAAGTATTTGGAAGAATGCTGATTAATATAGAACGAGAAACTACACAAATTAGGATTTGAGATGTGTAGGGTGGCTTTATGCCCAGCAGAAAATGTGTTGTCAGATGGTTGCTCTCCAGCAAGTGATCGAAAAGTGTTTAAGTGGAAAAAGAGAGCTGTACAATGGGTTTTTAGATCTGAGGAAAGCACACGACAGAGTGAATAAGGAGAAGCTGTGGGAAATATTAAATGAATATGGAGTAAATAAAGCTCTAATAAAGGGAATAAGGGCAGTATACCACGATAGCCGCGCATGTGTTAGGGTAAGAAGAGGTGTGAGTGAATACTTTGTTATTGAGCAACAAGTGCGACAAGACTGTGTGATGTCACCGTGGGTATTTAATGTATACATGGATAAATATGTTAGGCAAGCATGTACCGATACTAATGGTGCAATGGTTGGTGACGTAAATGTATGAGTTATGGTGTATGAAGAAGGCAAAGTTTTACTAAGTGTTAGTGTGGATGAGCTACAAACTGCTCTAAGGAAGTTTGGTACAGACTGTGAGAGCACGGACCTAAATTTAGACGTGAACAAAACTAATATTGTGGTGTTCAAGCGGGAAAGTGGAATGGAGAGTAAAGCATTTACTCTGCGAGATGAAATTGTGAAACTAATGAACGAGTTGGTATACTAGGGTAGAATATTTAATGCATATGGTACAATGAATTGTGAGATTTGACGATGGGTTAATGCTGTAAGAAAAGTGATTGGAAGTATGTGGACTATAATGAGAAACGAAATCATGAGCCTAGCTGCGAAACGGGCTTCTCATATAAAACAGTGAATAAAATAAGGATGGTGAACATTCGTAGTGCATTTGACGAAATCGACATACGGTATTGAATAAGCAAATGTAGTAGAAAGAGTAAACCTATAAACGCGAAATCAATTTGTTTTATTAATAAGTGACAGAAGCTTTCATTAAGCAATGCAGTAGCTAGGATTCAAATTCAAAAAAGGCTCCAATGGTAGAGCTGTATTAAAAAAAGTTACATCGTAGAAATGCAAATTAAATTTCTTAAACCATACATTAAAGAGATACATGTGAATTTAATTTCCATTTGATTAATACTACAAAACCTCCATTTGTTTGTTTATCCTTTGACTAATCTCATTTATCACATTTACTTCTGCTAATCATCATTTATTACACAAATAATGGGGGTCCCCTGATATCAGTATCTGCTGTCCAAGAAGTAAGTATGGCATTAAGTGTTTATATGTTAATTCATTAAAATCACGGAATAGCAGCGTGTGACAGGCGCCTAGGGTATATCTGAGAAGATGGGGAGAAATATCAAATCTCAAGCTACATCTAACTTGTTTTACAAGTCCGGGTAAAAATCTACCACGCAAGAAAACAAAATCTGACGATCTACCTGAAACATCCAAAATGGGAGAAAAGAATACGTTGTACAAGTATGTATGCACAAAGTGAGTAATAGTACATCACAATATTTTACACATTTACAGAAAAAGATGTCACAGTTGCAAGTTTAAATGCAGAAATTCATAACAGTCACATATTAATAAGTGACAGAAGTTATCGAGCGATGCAGTCACTAGGATTCAAATTCAAAAAAGACTCCAACCGTAGAGCTTTATTGAAAAAAGTTACATCGTTGGAACGCAAATTAAATTTCTTAGACAATACATTAAAAAGATCAATTCACCTAAACGTCGGCAAGTAAACTCTTTTAATTAAAATTATTATGGGCTAATTGTGTGCGACATACTGAGGAAACAGTATGGTATAAACGGGAAGTAATGTTGAACATCACAGTTGACAAACTGATTATTAACATAGGAAACTATTCTGAAAGCTCGGATGTAGATGGTGACTCCGATTAGAAGTTTAACACTTCGATAACAAATAGTGCAGCTCGAGAATAGTTCCATGGAAATTGTTTAACCTATACATTGAATTCTCTAATCAATTGTATGATTGTTTATCACACAACCATTCTCCCGTTTTTATAATTTCGCTGCAATTATTAAAGGTTTAATTTTGTTGAAAATTGCATTGTTTGTAATAGAGCAGCAATGTGTTATAACCTACATAACCTGCAGACTGCAAAAATAACGTACCAATCACCTGTTAGATTTCAAGGGTATTCTTCTTCCACCGTTATCATTACGGTTATCAATCTTCTCTAATTTTTACAAAATAAATCACAATAAATAAGTAATTATTGTATTTTAGAATTCTGCAGCTTTAAATGCTACCATCTTAGGGTTTATTTTCTAATCAGAATTTTTTATAACGATTATTTTCTTAAGTTTCTAAGAACCAATAGAGACTTTCAATTTAAGTCATGTGCGTACGTTTTAGCCAATCGATCAAAACATTACTACAGTGGGAATAATTTAGCTACATTATTACCGCGAGAATAATCTTAAGTATCTTGTTTTTATTGAATGACAACGTATTTTTTTATTTGACTTCTGTTATCAATTTGAAAGTTCAGAAACAGAATTTGTTAAAATAAAAATATAGTATTAAAAACGTGTTTCTTATTGTAACGTCAAAAATAATCCAACGAATACCATACGAGAGTTCGATAAAGTAGAAAATAATTCTCCAAGAGAGGAAACGTTTTCACGTAGACGATCCAAAATCGAAGGGTATTCTTTCTGTGCGACTTCATTGACTTCCTGAAAGTTAATTGTCAGTTATCGAAACAAATAGATTAGGAAATTCAAAACGGCTAATGTATTAATTAAATCTATATTATACAGGGTGGGTGTCTACTGCGTGAACGGAGGATTGCTCCTTAACTATTAGAGATATCAAAACCAATTTTAGTGTGGTGATACACGATCATTGGACCTACATTCTAAGGACATTTAGGTATATAGAGGGTGGTTGACAAAAATATGCCAACCCAAACCTGTGTTTTTTAAATAGACTACGCTGTATACTTTTTGCATTTTTGGATTCACTGTTACATTTAGAATAAAAGTATAGAAATTTGTATCTGTATCACTAACCGTTCTGCAGATATCGTCACTTCAGTGCCAAAATAGAGTTAACTTTGAAACCACGGTGCGGGCGTTGTCATAACGATTTTGTAAACCTGTTTATACCACCGACTATTAATAATAGTCTACTAACAAACAAACTGGGAAATTTTTCGAAAACATGTAAAACTATACAGAATGATTAACTTAGCGAAATGTACTTTTTACTCAATTTTTTCAAATGCAACACCCTGTATATTTTTTCACATTTCGATTCCCCGTGAAAAGTAGATACTAATTGATAACAGGTTTAATGGCCATAAGATGGACCCTTCTTGAGATATTGACGCTCTTACGTAAAAATATTCTAAAATACAACTTTACTATGACAACAGAATTCAACAAAACAAGTCAGGTAGGCTGGCCGCTCGTAATAAAGAGGAACAATTTCATCTATTTTTTTGACATTTGTATAATCAGGGATAATATAACTAGTGTTATGATCATCGATTATTAATCATAACACGTGTTATATTTGGTAAGAGAATATAATGAACGTTAATAGAAAATATATTTTTTTGAAGTCTACAATTTTAAACGATTTGTCACTTTGACAGTAAACTATTTTATTCATTAAAACCATGTGCGGTGATAAATAACAAACAAAATACACCCATGTACCACACAAAATTAAAAAACACCGAACGCGTTTCGATAGCTGCGCTATCATCATCAGCGGTCGACTAATAGGTTTAGTCTAGTGTAGTCGACCGCGTTCGGTGTTTTTTAATTTTGTGTAGCACATGGGTGTATTTTGTTTGTTACAGATCCTGCCACAGTTCCAGTGTTCCAGATTTTTCATGCGGTGATAAAATTATCACCGATTTGATAGCCTATTCTGTAATTTTGTTTTTGTGTTTTGACCAATGAAAGTGATGAAAAATGTACCATGTGGCATGTGAATTATATTCTCATTAAAACATTGTTGCATTAGCTTATGTGTTTTGTCGTTTTGTCAATTTTTGTATAAGATGAATTTTTCCAAAGAAGAAATGGTCAATATGATCTTTATTTACGGCGAAGCTCAAATAAATGCTTTGCTGGCTACCCGTTTGTACTGTGAACGATACCCAGAGACACACCTTCCCTTCTTAATCTCTCCACTTCTTCTTTCGCGTACCCATTTATTTTATAATATTATTTTCTGGTTTCTTGTCCGTATTTTATTCTTCCTTCTTTTATTTCCTTCCAGCATTCTTGTAATATCTTACACTCTGTCTTGTACTTCATTGCTTTCTTTCAGGCCTCTACCCTTATTTTTTCTTCTCTGATGATGTATCCCGGTGTTTCTCTTTACACTCCCAGTACCCATTTCCGGTATTTTCCTTGCAGTCCTTCTATCTCTTCATACTCCTTCCACTCCCACACTTCCGCCCCGTACAACACCACACTTTTTATTAGCTTTTCAAATAATAATCTACTTTTCATTAAGTCCATTCCGAACGGTCTATCTCGTAAACTCCACAGTTGCCCTATTAATTTATTCCCTTTTCTCACTCGTTCTTTATGTGCTCTCCATCTTTATTGTCTTGTCCTCATCGTGTATCCCAAGTAGGTGAATTCCTTTACCTGCTGTAGCTCTTCTTCCCTCCATTTCCACTCCACTTTTTTCCTTTTTCCTCCCCGTTTTCTCAATTGGTTTTGTTCCCATTTACTTCCAAATCTTTTCTTTTTAAATATCTGTCCATAGTTTTTAACATCTCCTTCATTTCTTTTTCTTCCTTCGCTATTAACATTATGTCATCAGCGTATGCCAGCGAGCACACTTTCCTATTCCCCACCACCATTCCTTCTTCTTGTTGCTCCTTTAATGTGTCCTGTGTATATCGCGAACAGGCTTGGGCTCAGTGGGCATCCTTGCGTCAATCCCTTCCTTGTTAGGAATCCTTCACTTAATTCCCCATTCACAGTAAACCTATTCTTCGTTTCCTCATATAATTTTTCCATCATTTCTATTAATCTTTCATTCATCTTCTTTCTCCTCAAGTATTCCCACAGCTTTTGCCTGTTCACCCTGTCAAATGCAGCTACAAGGTCCACAAATACCGCTAACATTTTCCCCCGGCTCTTTTCTAGTTCCTTATTTGCTGTGTGTTTCAAAATGTGTATGTTGTCTATCGTACTTGTTCCTCTCCTAAATCCTGCGTGTCCGTCTCGTAGCAGTTTATTTTCTTCTGCTTCCACCTTCAACCGATATTCCAGTACCGTCGCATATATTTTATATACCATGTTTAGTAAAGTGATTCCTCTGTAATTTGTCACTTGTTTTTTGTCCCCTTTCTTGTGCACCGGACATATGTGTCCTTCTTCCCACCTCTGTGGAAATCCTTCCCATCTCCACATTTTATTTACTATTTCAGTCATCCTTTTTGATACATTTCTCCTCCATATATAGACTCCTCACCTAGTATCCCGTCTTCTCCTGCCGCTTTACCTTTTTTCACCTTTTGTATTGCCTCTATTACTTGCTCTTCTGTAATTGCCTGCCCTGCTTCATGTGTTTCATATGTCTTCTTGTTTTGTCCTCCATCTCCTTTCTATATATCCTCCCCATCCAGTGCCTTCTTGAAATATCTCTTCCATTCGTTTACCTGTATTCCCGCTTGCGCCCTTCTTCTCCTCTTTACTTTCTTTAGATATATCCATACGTCCTCTTCACTTTATATTCCTTATCTGTTCTTCATTTTTCTTTTTGTTTTTTCCTTTTTCCTCTCGCATGTTTTCTTGTATTTATGTACTGCTTCTTTATATTCCGCTTTTCCTACGTTCCATTTCTTCCACTGTTTTAGTGTTCTTCTTGCATTCTTCTTGGCCTCCTTGCATTCTCTGTCCCACCATTGCTTCCAACCAGTTTTCTCCTCTATCCATCTTTTAAACTTTACTTTCTCCACTGCTTCCTCCATTATCACTCTCATTTCTTCCCTTGTTTCTTGAATCTTTCTACTGTATACCGTCACTATTTTTATATTTTCATTTCCCCACTGTATGTTCCTTTCCACCATCTCCTGTGTTGAACTTTCTCTACATCTTCTTTTTCCAACAATTTTATTTTTATTCCCACTATTATCTCCCCCTTAGCTCTTCCTTTTCTGTTGTTGAGATATCACTTGGCCTTTCCCTTTCCCACTACTCCAAATCCTTTTCTTTTACAGTTCGCAAAAAAAACGAAAGCAAGCTTTAAGTGTATCGTGAATCTTTCTGCCAATGGGTAACTACTAAAGTCAATGAAGAACTCAGTTTTGCTAAGAACGTTCTATTTAGGGATGAGGCAACTTTTCTCATTAATAGCAATATTAATACACATAAGTATCATCACTATTCAGATACTAATCCACACATCTTAAGTTATTATAAGCTTTTGTTATGAACGAATAAGTTTAAAGGTAAATATGTAATTAAAATAATAATCACACATCTTAAGAGTTGCTGATCACCAGCATCGATGGTCAGTTAACGTGTGAGGTGGTATAATCAATTTTAATCTGGTTGGTCGTTTTTTATTTGATGGGAGTCTTATTGGAAAAAGATATTTACAGTTTTTGGAAAATGATTTGCCCGAGGGTTTGGGAAAATATCGAGATGATATTCGTACGATGTGGTTTTAATTGGATGGCGCCCCTGCGTACAATGCAATCAACGTTAGGCAATATCTCGATAGAAATTATCCGATGAGGTTGATAGGACGAGGTGGTGTGCAAAACTGGCCAGCCAGATCACCGGTTCCTTACGCCCCTTGATTTCTTCCTTTGGGGTTACGTTAAAGAAAAGGTTTACCAATATCCTCCCACCACAAGCGAAGATATGAAGAATAAAATTAGTTGCGTTTCAATCCATTTCGCTTCTAGTGTTGTTGCGAGTGAATCTTTGGCTTACCGAGCGAATTGCAAAGTGTTTAGCTAGGCGTGGTCAGCTTGTTCAACTTATTTTTAGGTGTAGAGAACTATTGTATTGTTTAGTTATTAATTAAGTTTTCCTATCAGTTAAAGAATTTATTTGCCATTCGCATTTTCTTATTAGCTCTGGATTTTGTTTTTCTTTGTTCTTCTGTATGTCAATATTTTCAAATAAAGCGTCAATATCTCAAGAAGGGTCCGTCTTATGGCTATGAAACCAATTATCAATTAGTATCTTCTTTTCACGGGGAATCGAAATGTGAAAAAATATAAAGTTGCATTTGAAAAAAATGAGAAAAATTACATTTCGCATGAGTTAATCATTCTGTATAGTTTTACATGTTTTCGAAAACTTTCCCAGTTTCTTTGTTAGTAGACTGTTATTAATAGCCGGTGGTATAAACAGATTTACAAAATCGTGGTTACAAAGTTAACTCTATTTTGGTACTAAAGTGACGATATCTGCAGAACGGTCAGTGATAGAGATTACACATTTCTATGCTTTTATTCTAAATGTAACAATGAATCCAAAAATGCAAAAATATATAGGGTGTTCCATTAAAAAAAAACACGTTTGGGTTGCCATATTTTTGTCAGTCACCCTGTATAAATATTTTTAGAACGTAGATCCAATGATCGTGTATTACCGCACCAAAATTGGTTTTGATATCTCTAATAGTTATGGAGCAATCCACCGTCCACGCAGTAGACACCCACCCTGTACACGTATGCAACTAAACGTGCTATACTGTGTATTAAATTGTATCCAATATGTTTATATGTGTAAGAATTTTCTAAAAGTAAATAAAACAATTAAAACTTGGATATTCTGTTACGAATTGATTTATCCCTGATATCATTTTATCGGGTATGCTTGAGCTTTTCCTTCTTCATTCACTAAAAAATGTTGGCACAATCCTTTTCTCTATTTACCATTTTCCGCCAGCTTTAGTTTCATACAATTAAGTGTTTTTAAATTTGTTCCTTTAATAAGACTTGAAGGTTTTTAATTTCAAAAGGGGCGCCTTCCAAATAAATAAAAGAGATAATGTAACAAAACTGCCTGTTGGTAAATAAGGGTTAAATCGGTGTAGTATATCCGTAAATGTATTTAATTTCAATTATTAACTCTACATTTACAAATAAAAACATTAGAAAACTCAATAGATTGTGTTATGTACAATTTTCAGTACCCATCAATCTTATTTCTTGTCAACTTGTCTTCTCTGTTATACAAAAAAAAAACGCCAGACTAATTCAAAATCTCAGTTGGTATTGAGGAACGGACAATGGCGAGACGGTATAGGAATAGGAAATTTCCTTTATTCTATGACGACAAATTCTTTGTAATGTAAAACCATTAAGAATATTGTAAAATTAAAGGTATCACAATCATTTTTACTTAATGATCAAAGATGGCGAATGTAATAGGAAACATAAAACAAAGAACGTTCGTGAAAATAATTTCAGCGAAAGTTATCTTGTAACATAAAAGTTTAAACAACATGTCATAAAGAGACCCTTGCTTGATATAAATTTAATGGAGTTTTGTCAGTGATAATGACTATTCACTTATCAAGAGTCGTATATTAAGCTTGCCACTTAGACGGACTTGACTTTTGTTGTTCATTTAACTTTTTGATCTGATGTTCTATACACGATTACATATAACAATGCGCCTTATCATTTGTGGTTTTTACATAAAATGAGTTACTGCAGAATGTGTTAATGAATAATAATCTGTTATTTGTTTGGGATAATCTTTATGTATACAGAAGCCATTTTATCTTATCTAAAATGAAAGAATTTGTCGTTAACAACATAACTAACCTGCATAAGATCAGTAGAGCTCAATGTAGGGAGTTTTATACTTACAAGTATATGTACCTACAATAAAATAAATAGTGTAAATAAATAAGTTATTTCAGCCTGTATTAATTATTAACTAGGCATACTTTTCTATTTATTGCCATCACGTTTGTCCCTTCCACTATTTTCTCTTTTTCTTGCTATCCGAGTATCCCAAGTCTCTTGAGGTCTTTCTCTTTCCGTTTTATCCAACTTCTATAATTTCCATACCTGTTTTAAGGTTGTGTTATTTTGTTATTTGTAAATATCTCTTCCATGTTAATTATCCTTCCGCTTTTAGCCCTTTATTGATTTAATTGTGAGTTCTACCTTGCCGAACTTCTTACATCAAACTTTTGCCAGGTCATGACACATCCGCTTGAAGGTCATTTTGAATGCACTCATTTTAGTCATAAAAGAAGACGAATTTAGTACGTCAAGTTATCACAGCATTAAGAGAGTATTAAACATACACGTAAACTGTCACGTGGACGTGTCTTTATCAAATATTTGCCGTTAGTTTCGAAATTATAAGTTATTCATCAATATCGGACATCCGAGATGTAGCATAATTGACGAATACTGAACGTGATAAGGCATACGTTTTTGGAAGCTTTTGTATTCTGACGTTTCTTCACGTATTTGGAAGTAATTCAGAAACCCTATTTACATAATGAAAGACAATTTTTCGTTTATCAAGATTAGATTGCAGTTTTAAATTAAGATTTGGTTTACATATTGGCATCGATAGGTAGTGATATCCCTTTTACTAATTTGGTTGAGAATTAATTAGTTCCGCTGTAAATAATAGTTGATGGTAATTTTGGAGATATCGTTAAATATAGTCATTTACATAAAACTGCGTCATTGGAAAATTACATATCACATTAAAATTGTTACTTTGTATTTAAATATAGTGTAGAAAACGTTTTAGGCGACAGATTGGCATAAGTTTCTCGATAAAATGTTTTGGTCTTAAACAAAGAGTTTCGCCTATAGATATGGGGCGTTAAGGTCTAATGTCGTAATGAAATCATCAACTTACAGGATATCAATTATATTACAAACAACCCGCTTGTTGCGATGCGCTTTTTTGGTGGTCGAGTTTAGCTCGTGTTTGGGAAGCGTTAAAAATTTAAGTAATACTTTTTTACAATTGGTTAATTAAGATGTAAGGAGAAATTTAATGTAGCGAAACGTGAATTATTCACGAGGGTCACTTTTAGTGTAGACGAAGAGGTGTTAACAAGTTTGCGTCGCCGCAGCCGGTAAATTATCGTGGAACGACGTTACCTTAGATCCGTGTTGAATGAACTTCCGTTAGAAGGAGCCGTTACCCCAATCAACCCGTTAAAGGGATTTCTCTGTGTAGTTTCAGCCAACACGCGACTGATTTATAGTTAAGCGTAGCTTGTCCAAAACGGCTTTGTTAAGGATTCTAGAAGAAGGTGTTAAGCGTTAACTATAGTGCTCTCCCCGTTCTATGCAGTAGTTATCGCTTTTGTGCGGAAGAAACCAAATGTCTGTTACTAACTTCCAGACATTACTTTTATAGCCAATCGGTAACGAAAAACTCGCTGTAAATACTTAAGCTTTTTGCGTTTAAGAAAAAAATTAATAATTGTCGTTCAAATCTAGTACATAAATAGAATAAGTTAATAAGTAACGTGTAAATATAGACCTTAGTGTATCGTAAAACCAATTAAGGTATCAATCAAAAGTAACTTGGAAATTGAAGCGACTCGCCGGTTTCTTTCACGAGGTGGGTTACGAGCGTAGTTACATCGCCGAACACATTGATGTAGTCGCAGCAGGGTCCATCCCACAAAGTTGCTGTATAACGAAAAGGGGGTTTATTAGAGAAGCCCATTGACATAAAGGCTGATCAGATTTAAGGTAATCATTTTCGTTAAAATTTCTGTTGTGGTTGACTATTTTAATAAAGTACTGCCTGTCTTTTTTTTAATGTTCCAACGGTTGAATACTGTCTTTTAGTATCAAATTTCTTAATATTTTACAGTTTAAACTTTAGTGTAAGCGTATTCATAAGTGTGACAATCAAAATTTACATGAGTTTTTTTAGCTGTTGTATTATTGATTATTTTGTACCGAAATTGTGTTACGATTGCGTTGAAAGGGGATACGCAGACTATTTGTTATAACCATTTATCTTGTCATAAGGGTAACATTTACAGTAATTTAGTAACTGCAGACATTTGAAACTAGCTAGTATCACTGCATTTTAGGCAAAGATAATTTAATTAGTGTGGAAAAATCTATGTATCAACACCAGGTTGTTTTGATATTTCTGTGTCGCTTTATTTTAATACACATTTGTAGGTTATGAGTTGTGTTTTACTTGAATGTGAATCCAGCTGTGAACCCCATTTGTTATACAGTGCCTTAATCACATGCATTTTAGTTGTTTGCTTTGTTAATTGGATGAGATAATCGAATTAACGTCAATATTTTGTTGTTTGTTTTGAGTAAAGTAATTACGTTCGTTTCATTTAACGAAAGATGCGTTAATGCATTGTTTTCAGGAATTTCAGCACATTTTACAGCCAATTGATTGATATAATTTCAAATGGTTGTAAATTGAATTAAAGTAATTTTCTTTTCTTTGAATTATAATTTCATTGAAAGGCAGATCGATTAAGTGAAGTAACGTAACGACATAGTTAGTAGCTTTTTAGTCAAATTAGAGACGGCTTCTGGAGCACGCATCGATTTAGGATAAACGGGCGATATTATTTGTAGCCTTACAGGTATAGCGAAGATCTGCAGGTCTTCGGACCGCCTATGATTACGTCCAAAGGTAAGCGAGCTATTTAAACGAGCTTTCAACCTTAGTAATTAGGCGTTTCGACCACAATTGGGTAATTTGAAATACTCTAGCTCCCTTTTCGGTTGTATGTAACATCTAACCCACCCCAACAACTGAGCAGTCGAGCAAACCCCCAATTTCACCTGTTATACCGTTGTACTGCCAGTTTATAGCGTAAGAAAGCATGCACATTATGTTTTCAATGTGTAATAATAGTCACAGTCCTTAAATAGTAACAACAAATTATTTCTTTCAGTATTGAATTTGTTATGGTTAACTACAGATTGTGTTGTAATTTCTCATTTTCAAGGGGGTTTAATAATATTTATTCTATTAAAGATCTAGGTAATGTTTTCTGAGATAAGGTGGGATGCCCTCACTATTATATCAGGGTTATTTTTGCGTTTTTCGATATTTATTTGACATTTTAATTAATTTCTAAAGCTATTAGTGTTTAATGGGTACCATAACTGTAATTGTAATCTAAACGTTTAAATTACAGTTTGTGAAAAATGTTAGTCTTTTTTCCATTTTCACCGACTTTATATTATAGATGAAAATGATAGTAACAGACAAGTGGATTCACCGGTAGCTCAGTGGAAATTTAGTTTGGTGTGGGTACAGAATAACAACGACATGTACTTGCAACGAACGGGCGCGACTTTATTTATAAAATGGTACAGTTGACAACTAATTAGTGGTGGCTCTCGATGAGTTTATTCCTGTCAGATTAGCAAAATGCGCAACTGGAGTTAAGCTAAAATAATGTTTTAAAATAACATAAAAAGAATAAAACCGCTTAATAAAATACAGCAATAATCTTCCGGTCGCCAACATTCATGAAACTAAAAAAAAATTCTAATAGGACCTCATCTGCTTCTAATATTCGGCATATCAATAATTAAACGAAAATAGGCGAATTATGACTTCAAGTGGTATTCAAACTTTACGTAAATCGAGCAGGAGTTCACATACAAGTAAAACTCTAAACATTAAATTTATGCCATTATCCGGGCTTTATATGACTAAATTAGCTTGACACTAAGTGGTTTAGGATAGTAAATCTATAAGTTTGCTACTTTTGCTGGAAATCTAAACGAATGTTAGCAAAAATAAAAAAAAACGAAATGTATAAACTTACATTAACCCTCCTATTGTGTTTGGGTCAATATGACCCAATCGCGTTCTTCTAATGTGCATAATTCGTTAATTTATTTAAATATTTCGTTGCCACTGCATGACTTTTATTTTATTACTCTAATAGCGGTGTACCTAGATTGATATTAGAAAATTATAGTTAGTTTTCTTTAATGCATTTGTTACACTCACTGTGCTTGGGTCTATATGACCCGGTGATTTGTGTGGTTCAAATTAGAAGAACGAGAAGCACATTATTATCATAGACGAATGTATTTTATTAGTTTTGTTTTATTTTCATAAATATATATATATATATATATATATATATATATATATATATATATATATATATATATTAGCATATGCATATTGCATGCGTTATTTGCGTACCGGTAAAAAAGTTTATTGCTGTTGAGATTACTAGTCTGTGGCTCCGCGCATAAATGCAGCAAGTGTGCATCTGTGTGTTAGTTTCGTAGTAAATATCAAACTTGATGCTATACTCTAACCAGAAATACCTAACAATTGAAATTTATTATTGAAAATGTGTAGTGAGATAGTGCTTATGGATAGTTTATTTGTCCGAAACCGAGATATGTAATAGCGAATCGGATGATGAAGTGGAAGCTACGATTTCAGATGTAGCTGATACGGATAATCACGTAACTTCAAAAGATGACAATATAATATGGAATGACAAGACACATCAATGGGGAAGGTTATCAGCAGAAAATATTATTTCGTTGATTCCTGGGCCAACAATGTCGCGAATAATTGATATAAAATCCGCGTACTTGTTACTTTTCACACCCAAAATTGTAAAACTAATTTTGAAAATGTCAAATTTAGAAGGCAAAAGACTTTGTGGTGACACGTTTCAAGAACTAACATTAGTTGAATTGGAAGCATATTTTGGCTTACTGTTTCTAGCTAGAGGGTATAAATCTCATGCAGAGTAACAGCCAGTCTGTGGGATGGAAATATAGGTCGTCAAATATTCAGGACAACGACGTTCCTACAACGATTTCATGTAATTACACGAATAATTCGCTTTGACGATAAAAAAACCGGACCACTACGACATCAAACTGATAAATTAACTCACATACGGAACTTGTGGGATGAATGGGTTGCAATTCTACCGAATCTCTATAATGTTCACGAAAATGTAACAGTAGATGAGCAATTGGTACCTTTTAGAAGCCGTTCTCCTTTTAGACAGTACATCGCGAATAAACCTGCTAAATACGGAGTCAAGATTTGGACTTTATGCGATTCCCTAACTGCTTATGCATATAACATGCAAGTTTACCTCGGGAAAAAAGAAGGTGAACCTCCAGAGAGAGGTCAAGGTAAAAGAGTTGTGCTAGATTTTATGTATGGTCTAAAAGGTCACAACGTAACGTGTGATAATTTTTTTACCTCGTACGATCTGGGGCAGATTCTATTGAAAAGAAAATAACCATGGTTGGCACTATTCGCAAGAATAAGCCTGAATTGCCAGCCGCATTGGTTGTTCTTTCTTCAAAATTTTACTTTGCCAAGGACACATCGATAGTTTCCTATATTGCGAAACGGAATAAAAATGTTGCGCTCATAAGCACCATGCACCACGGTAACGGAGTATGCACCAAGATCATAAAAAGCCGTTTATGATTTTAGATTAAAGTAAAACTAAAGGTGCTGTAGACACGTTAATAATAACATACACAGGCAGACAGCAAACTGAAATATGGCGAATGACTATCTTTTATAATAACATGCACGTTTCAGCTTACAACACTTATGTTCTGTGGTGCAAAGTAACTCCAACCTGGAATGCTGTAAAACTTATAAAACGGCGACTATTTCTTGATGAACTGGGTAATTCCTTGATCACTCCATTATTGCTTGCAAGAAAGAAAAGGTCTCCCTCGAAGTATTCCTGCAGCTGAAATGGTTATAAAGTCACGCCCTTCAACCAGTAATGCCGCAGTAAGGGAACGAGCAACCACAACCAAGCGTAAAAGATGTAATCTTTGTCCCTCTTCAAATGATAATAAAACTAATATGGTATGTTGTAATTGCTCAAAATACCTATGTAAAGCTCGTGTATATTACTACTGTCAAGACTGTAACAAATAAATGTATATACTTAACTACTACGTTTTTCAGATGTTTTTTACATAACATTTATAATATGTAATAAAAATAAGATAACGTAATAAAATGTAATAAATACTACATCTTATTTCTTATTATTATTTACTATTATATGAATTTAACTACAATAAAACGACAACTATAGGCTCCCGGGTCATAATGACCCGAACACAATAAGGGAAACCAAACTGTTAATACAATAGGAGGGTTAATACTTAACGGCGAAATCTTACTTTGAAGTTCACGTGAATTTATAAAGTAAAACCTAAAAGTTAAATATGCTCTCAAAAGAAAAAATAGATCTTGACTACGTTTTCAAGTACCATGTATGGAATTCTTCAAATGATTAATGCTCGAATCTTGCAAAAATCGTATTACTATTATCTTATCTAATTACGGTCTAACGGTAGAAATAATTGAGAGGATAACGCCAGTTATGTAGATAAGTCCCTAAGCCAGGGTGCATAAATCCAATGAATGCTCAAGTTCCGGCAGCAAATAAAACGTGACGGCCTACTTATGTCAACCATCCAAAATAAATTGCGTTACTTTTCTTATTACATGGGATTATTACAAAAACTATATGCTAATTTGTACAGATACCACCTTACTGTGCAATGTCGGCATGATATAGAATTTGCCTTAAGACGTCAAAAATTTTACTCCAACTCGTATTGGTCGTATTGATATTATAACGGATGTCCTTTAAACGTGATCCATATAACTTCGCAATGCTCATTTTATTTAACCCTTTTCAATAAAAAACCGTTTTAAGCTTTAACATTGCGATAAGAAGCAGCGTAAGCTTATCAAAATGTCTGAGTGTTCGGTATTTTACTAAAGTTAATTACGATATAGTCTATTAAACAGATAACTGATTGAACGTGAGTAAATGCCCAAATTTGTAAACTAGCCCAAAATTTTGAAATACTTAGTTAAACAAAGTAGTAGTTGGTTTCAAACTTGAGTTGCCACATTTTTTCTACTCTCCTCCAAAATTGAGCAGTTGTCATACACTAAACCTCTGCATATAAATCTCAATTAGCCAAAAGGAAGTGAAATTGTTCTCAAAAGAGCCATCACTTTTCGTAAGACGATTGACTGTTAATAGAGAAATATCCACTATAGGCGAACGTAAATTTAAATGCACCACTGAGGTAAGTGTATATCGTCCGCTATTAAATCAAGTAGCAAACGGTCCCATACTTGAGTTTCCACCTAATTTTCACTACTTTCATTCAAAATAAAGTTGAGCTAAGGGTCGGCGTGCTGAACTCCACGAAATAAAAATTGATTCAAAACCGGGACATCCTAAGTAGCCTAATGAAGAAACTAAACACTTATTATCAAACACCAAACTTCTTCAATGGAATCCTACTTATCCACTTATAGAAAGCAATTTTTGACGAAAGAGCCATACATTTTCGGAATACGACAGGATGCTCATAATGCAACATCCACGAAATGCGGCGGCGAATTTAAGATTAAGGTCGTCTTCCTACTCTTCAATCTACATGAGACTGTTATTCAAATAACCGATAAAAAAACTTAATTAAATATGCTAATATGCCAAAATTCGTGACAGACTCAATCCGCCAAATCTCTAGCCTTAAGAAACTACTGAAATAACAAAAAGCGCACTCTCTCACAATGTAATCTAAAACTATCTTAGCTAGTTTATATCCAAATAACTACAATCAAAACGGACTAGATAAATTTATGTATACCCAAATAAAACTTCACTTGTCGACTAGACTACCACTTCAGGTTGCCGCCAATAAATTACACAATTTTCAAAATTTATATTATTCAACCTTACTTCATGAAATTCTATATTTAATAGTACCAATGATTTAAACATAATTCCCCAATTCCTGTTATATAATTATTTATTTCTCTGCGTGTTTCAGTACACCATGTATCATTATCAATAGAAAATATATAAGTAAAGTAATAAACAAGCAGTTATGGTAACAAATCATTGAGCTGAAACAGAAAACTTTATGTAAATTGTAATTCCATATTTAAAATGTATGTTAAAGCTGAATGAATAATATCAAACAGTTCGTTCATAAAAGGTACTTTCTGTTTATGTTTATAAATTTCGAATGCTTTTAACACATTTAATTTTATTGCAAAAATGAAAAAATGTAACGTTGTTTTGTAAAGTCATGAGGTGATTAATTACTGTTAAACGTTTGGCATAATTTGATTTGCCTGTGTGTTTAAATTTGTAACATATAATGTGTTCTTTGTATCTAGTATCAAAGTTCCTAGATGTTTGTCCGACATAAACAGAATTACAACGTGTGCAGTTCAATTTATAAATACCCGCCGTCAAAATGTCGTTAGTTAAATCTTTGGCATTAAATAAACATTTAAGAACATAGGTATTAATTTTGAAAGCTAATTAACACTTCTTATTCTTTTGTAATATGTGAGCTACTCTTTCTGATATTTTTTCAAAATATGAAATTGATGTGTATTTATTATCTGTCGGTTCTGTATTAACTGGGTAAATGTTTTTGATATAAAGTTTGTACTCTTGATTTTCAAACAGTAGCGATTATATTTGACATGTATGTGTAGGTTTTCTGCAAATGGAGAACGTGTATTAATTTTTATGTTTAAACCTAGAAAATTAATGTTTCTATTTCGTCCTTTCTCTAGTGTAAATCTTATGTTAGGATTTATATCGTTAACTTTAATTAGAAACTCATCAACGAAATCTGATGAACTGTAAGGACATACTTAAATATCAAAATAACGACACCAAAATACAATCTTATCAGAAACATCCAATACAAACATTTTATCGAAATTATTCATAAACATATTAGCTAAAATGGACGAAGTTAGACTATCCATAGGTATACCATTTTTGTGTAGATACATCTTATTGAATATTGTGGGTTCTTGCATATAATTTGTTGTTTCTCTAGATTTGTATAGTAGAGCTAGAGTTCCGCAAGGTGCATGTCGTAGGTTCAAATCCTACTAGAGGTAAACTTTTTATTTATGTGCGTAATACAGTTAATAATAATTTTTTTCCATATTCAGAAAACTTACACATAAAGACTTTACAATTCCAAATGATTTGCCATCATGAAGCACATAAATTAGCTGCATATAGATCATTGGTACACATGTCATTACCATTAAAACAAATTTCAATAAAGAAATATCAATTCTGAAACAAATTGTACAAGCAAATGGTTACATATCAAATATAATCGATGCTTTAGTTAAAAATCATGAATACAAGTTATGTATCAAAAACATTTACCCAATCAACACAGAACCTACAGAAAATAAATAAATATCAATTTCATATTTTGTAAAATATCAGAAAAAATAGCTCACCTATTACAGAAGAACAAGAAATACAAAGTAACTTTCAAAACTAATACCAAAGGGTATACATATTCTTTGCTAATACCAATGTTCTTAAATGTTTATTTAATGCCAAAGATTCAACTAACGACATTTTGAAGTCGGGTAATGTAAATTGAACCGCACATTCTGTAATTCTGTTTATATTGGATAAACACTTAGGAACATTAATATTAGATACAATTAACACATTAGATGTTACAAACATAAACACACAAAAAAATCAAATTATGCCAAATATTTAATAGTAAGTAACCACACTATGACTTCACAAAACGTTAAATTTTATTGTAATAAAAGTCAAATTAGATGTTTTGGAAGAATTCGAAATTTATAAACATAAACAGAACTTTTAATCAACAAACATGTTGTTCTTATAGACTCACTTTTAACAGATATTTTTAATATAGAATTATAATTTACATCCAGTTCGTTGTTTTATCTAAACGATTTGTTACCATAACTACTTGTTTGTTATTTCACTTACATATTTTCTCTTGATAATGGTACGTGTTGTATTGAAAAGCGTAGATACATAATCAATTACATAATAGATATTTATGTATTAAGGGCATAATCAGAAAATTATGGCTCGAGGGAATGTTTCGCGGAGGGCTTTTATATTCCTGAGAGCCATAATCTACAATTATGCCCGTGGTACATACAATGTTTTATTTTATTTTGCACCATGAAACTGGAACAAAATATTAAAAAGATTCAGTATTTTCGGCAAGTTTTTAAATGCAAATGCAGTGAAATAAAGTCGACAGTAGGCTAATTTGTTGTTACTAAGATACTGTGATATTGCTATTATATATCATCTCATGTGTTTGCTGTCAATCATGCTGCTTAGCATCAATGACATTTCCGTGCTATAAAGACCACATTACGCCCGCATTTGGAGGCGTATAAAGAACATTATGGTGGCAAAATAAAATAAAAGAAATTGTGACATTATATTGTTTAAAACGTTATTTATACCGCCGCCAAAACAACTTCAATATATTTATTCAAGTAGAGAAAGTAAACCTGGTGTAGTGGATAACTAATAATATAAGGATTTTTGTAAATGTAAGTGGAGTAAGATCAAAGTTGCTAACAAATTTCTTTACTAAAACAATTTCTTTCGGATTTAACCAAGATGGATCGTCTCTGGTAATTATTCGTTCGTGTGGCGCACAGTTAGATGATGTACGTAATAATGATCGTGGAGAGTTCAGCGCATCTGGTAATACAATTTCCCATTGCGTGATATTTAATTTTCTGCTTTTTAATGCCAATTGCACGGCTTTCTATATTATCCCATTATAACGCTCTACTTGTCCATTTCCTTCAGGATTGTAAGTATGACAATAACTATCTCGACCTAAAAGACGTTCCCCTGTCGGAATGTATATATGCTGGCATACCAAACAAGCAAAACAATTGGTTTATACATTCAATAACTGTGCCTGAAGTTATATCAGCGCAGGGAAAATCAAAAGGGAATCTTGAAAATTCATCAACTACTATAAAGATATATTTATTTCTTGTTCTACTTGGTAGTGCTTCTTTACTATCTATATTCAATCGTTCAAATGGTGTAGTGGCTTTGATTAAATGACTTCCTAAATTCTTGTTAAATTTAGCTTTCACTTCGGCGCATATTGAACACACACATGTTATTATTTTTACCTTTTCCATCGAACATGGTAAATTTAGAATGCGTACGAAATGATACAACCTTGTTATTCCAGGATGACCTAAAGATGCATGTAATTCGTATAATTTATAGCTGTGACTTTCTGAACAAGTTCTTGAAAAGATATCTGCTACTGTATTCGCGCGTCCAGGTCGATACATAATTTCATATTTACAACACGAAAGTTCTAAACGCTATCTCATCATCTTCTCCTTTTTGATTTTACTGGAATGTTTCATGTCAAACATAAAAGATACTGCCTCTTGATTTGTTACTAATTAGAAATGTCGTCCTATTAAATAATGTCTCTATTTACGCATATGCCTCCTTTTCTATAGATGAATGTCTTTATGATTCACAAAGAGTTCTTGAAAAGAAAGCTACGGGTCTTCCAGACTGACTTAAGGAAGAAGCTATCGCAAAGTCTGAAGCGTCAGTTTCAACAATCAATGTTTCATCCTCTTTTATTGGCCATAATAAATAATTTGCTATATCATTCTTAAGAGATTCAAAATCATCTTTAACTTATAATTTTTACAACCAACTAGACTTCGAATTTTCTCTGAAAATTTATGTATCCACTTAGAATAATGAGAAAAACATTCCTATAACTCGACGTAATTCTTTTGTGTTTTTAGGAGCAGATAAGTTCAAAAGAGGCTGTAATCTTTCCCCGTCAGGTTTGAGTGTTCCATTTTTTATAGTATATCCCAGTAACTTTATACTCTGCATTGAATATTTACATTTGTCTACGTTCAGCGTTATACAATATGTCCTTGTCGCGTTTAGAAACTTTTCTAAATTCAAGTCATGTTTTTCTTGATTTTCCCCACATATTGTAACATCGTCGAACTATGCATACACTCCTTTCAGATTTTCTTTTATAATTATTGAGTCTATCGCTCTTTGGAAACAAGACACTCCGTTTGTTACTCCAAATGGTAATCTGCGAAATTGATATAGTCTTCCATTTGCTTCAAATGCTGTAAACGGTTTATCTTCGTCTGTAATTGGTATCTGATGATAAGCACTCTTAAGATCAATCGTACTAAACACTTTGCATTTCGCTACATTTGAAACAATGCTGTCAATTCGGGGTAATGGATAGGCGTCCAACAAAGTAAATTTATTTACAGTTTCTGAATAATCAATTACCATTCTTCGTTTATGATGTTCATTTTGTGTTACTAATACTTGAGCCCTCCATGGAGATTAGCTTTCTTCTATGATGTCTTCATCTAACAACTTTTTTATCTCTTCCCTGATAAAATTTTGATCCACCTCAGAATACACTCTTGATTTTGTTGCAATTGGTTTCCATCCATTAACAAAATTTGGAAATAATGGTGTAGATTATATTCTTGCTGCAGCAATAGAACAAATTAATAACGGAGATCCTGGTCCACCAAAAAACGCATTTACTTGTTTATGCTGTTTTATTAAATCTTGTCCTATTATTAAATCTTTACACAGATTTGATAATAATGAGGCTTTCATTTGTTTATATGTAGCATCCATCATCTTCAAGTCAATTACACACTATCCTTTTATAGTCGAAGTGCATAACGTAGAGGCCATTGAGACTAGACCTTCAGCTGGATAAATGTTCAATCCTTTCTGTTTTGCAAAAGCGTAGTTTAGAAAGCTTTCAGAACTGCATGTATCAATTAGGGCATCAGTGATATTATTTATTGTAACTTTTATCATAGCTTTAAATAAACAGTAAAATTGTGACGCCGATGCAATCACAGACGAGGTGGCTGCAGTCAGTTTACTTTTTGAATTTTTATTTTTCATGCATACCTTAGCAAAATGCCCAATTTTCTTACAATATACGCAAGTTTGTTCTCGTGCTGGACATTCTGTTCGTGAATATTTGTTATTTCCACAAAAATAACAGCGTTGAAATTTCACAGCAGCTACAGTGTTTGTCATATTTTGTTCTTCGCAATTCTCATGTTTTCTGTCCGAATTTATTGCATTTATTGTAGTATTTTTGAAATAATATTCAGAGTGCTTCTGTGCTTCTTCCGAAGAGCGTGATTGATTAATAGCTTCTTCCAAAGATAAAGTTTTTCTTTCCAGTAATCGTTGTCGAATTTCACTTTGCGTCTCGTATACAATCATTTCGGTTTTCTTATGCAGTTACCGTTTTAAAATTACAATCTTTACTTAAAATTTTCAGAGCGTGTACATATTGATCAATACTCTTTATATTTTGTTGTTCTCTTGAAGCCAACTGATGTCTTGCATATACTTCATTCGTCGGTTTTATATACAAATTTTCAAGTATTCTGACAGCTTGTCAGATTCACTTATATATTCATAATACGAATGTGATACAAAATTAGTTAACATTTTTATTTTTTATCAGCATCTTTCAGTTTTTCCTTAGTTTCAGTAATATCCAAAAAAATTTTGAATGTTTTGAACCAATGGATCCATTCTTTTGCCGACGTTGCTGGATTTGGTTCCGTTTCAAATCTGTCGGGCTTAAAAAAATTTTCCATTTCTTTTAAATTAGCTTGTGATTTAAATTGTAATAAGAATAACCCTTTCAGAACTATAGGCTTTATTTCACAAAACTCATTACAGAATTTTCAAAAGAACAAATGTCAATAAATGTAAACAGTATTCAACATAAACAAAATGATCAGCTAACATGATTGCGTATTATATAACAACAAACTTGGTCGGAACTAAAATGTACGAGATGTCGGGCTACCGGAATATGCACCAGATACCTGTCTTGTGCAGATCCCGATACTTTTTACTGCCATTGTCAGAAATTTAATTAGAGGCTTCCAGTCAATTACAGACTTTTTTTAAGTGTTAAACAACCATTCTTAATTAATACAAAACAGGAGACTCATTAAATTAGATCTAATGGGACAGGTGGCTTATACGAGAGAGGGGTTTAACTCTAATGACGAAAACGGTTTACCTACACGCGGTAAATATACTCCGGTTTTTTTCTTACTATATCTACCAGGATTAACTCGGAAAATCGGCGGATCTTTATGCAGTAGATAAACAGGAGAATCTAAATTCTAGCAGGTCTGGGTTTTATTGTTCAAGAAATTATGAAGTAGGAAAATACTTTAAGTATCTCTGGAACATCGCAATTTTGTGAAACTGAGCTTAGTAATAATTGTGTTGTATAGAATCTGGGTCAACTGTTCTACACGATTGCGCTGTACACGTTTATTCTACTTGGTCGGTGGGTGAGGTGTTGTAACGTGCTTAAAATGATATTTGAACATAGCCCAAAATATGTTATAGATAGAATAAAAAGAGACCGTATAACTCAGATGACCATTATGGATCACTAAAGCGGTACTGAATTGGATGCGAGTGTGGTGTGACCGTACATAATATAGTTACACAAGGCGCAACGTAGTTTTAGTTAAGACAGTCCCTAAGCTACGAAATGAGGAAGTGAAGCTGTAAGAGAACACATAATTAAACACCATAGACAAGTAAAACGCAACGATTGAGTAAAACGCAATGTTGGTCAAATTAATAGCTATATTTATTAGCAGATCGAAATGTGATCAATAAGACAAAAAAATCAGTAGCCAGTGGTTAGCTTATAATATATTACTTCCATTAAAAGTCCCAAAAAGGAAGACGGTGAACAGAATGATTCATAATCCCTTAGTTATTAGTTGAATTGAACAAACGTATATGAATATTTACATAAATTTCAAATATAAAAGTAAACAGAAAGTTCGGTAGCAAATTAACAGACTAATAATTTTTATTATAGTGCATTACGGTACCGTTTGTAAGCTAAGATATTGGTTTAGCGTTGACTTTAAAAAAAGGAAAAATATCTAGAGGAAAATTGGCAAAACACCAACTTGTAACCGAAATATCAATAAAATACCGGATTTCAACTGGTAATCGTAGGCAACACACCTTACCGATGTGAAATGGACAAAATCGTTGACGTATAGCTGCTCTGATACATCTGTCAATAACGGATGTCTTAATTCTTTCTCTTTCACCTAACAGATGTTATAAAGACCCCTTCTGCTTTTATTATTAAAAATTTAAGTAAACTCTAAAAGTAAGTGGAACACTGAAGTATTGAATATAATGCAGTTATATCATGCAAAAAACTTTATGATTTCTAAAGTCAAGGTATTTTATAATCGCATAACTTGAATTCGTTACAATGTAGCTCTTAATTACGCAGGGTAATTGCAGACGTCGGGCAATAACTTCACCAGATTATTCCTAGGAGTAATATAGAAAAAAAAACTTCAAATAAACATATGTTCAAAAACGCTTTCTAATGGAACTGTCGTTGTTCACAGTTTTTTAAATGTAACATCCATCAGTTACTCAAAGCAATCGTTAGGCTCATTTATTATTGCATGTGTTACCACGAAAACAAAAAATGTATCTGTCACTATAATTTTCTCTGGCATCAACATTAAACTAACACAGTACATGAGTATGCTTATATAATTTTGGTTTATGGATTTGCTGATGGAAATGCACTAGAGGACTTTAAGGGAATACCATCTCCGCTTTCGAGAAATGTGGCAACCGAATCACAGAACGACCGCTAAAGCCATTACACTTCAAGAAACAGCCCCCAGAAGGTAGATGTACAGGACGAACAAAATGTAATAGATGCAATGATCAGTAATCCTGCAATCAGCACTCGAAGTATCGCAAATCATTTGGAGCTACCTCAGGATTTTGTATAAAGTTTTGCACTCTCACCACTTCCAGTATGTGCAAGCGCTGTATCCGGGAGATGCCCAACAGTGAATATTGCTTTGCCGGTGGATATTACATCAAACCATTGACAATGTCAACTTTATTTCGGAAGAGAAAGAGGAAGTCACATTTCCAAAGGTATTTGAGGTGGAATATTCAACAATGTCGTTCGTATGACCAGATTCTCGACAATGCTTTTTTCGAATTGGTAGAAGATATGCCCCTCCATTTGCGTCACAGTATGCAGTTCCTGCATGACGTTGTACCGACCCATAGAGCAAAAGTAGTAACAACGTGGTTAAACGTCCATTTCCTTAGAAAATGGATTCGCTACGAAGGTTCAGGTCCTTAGATTTGAACCCACTGGACTTTAATCTATGGGGACATATGAAGCAACTTGTTTACAAGGTGTCAATAGCAACCCGGGAGCAGTTGTTATCACGAATACAGAACACGGCAAATAAAATAACAACTGACCTTGACGAGCTGTCCCGAGTCAGTGATTCACTCTTCCGACGTTGTGTTGCTTGTATTAGAGCCGAAGGAAGACACGTCTAACGCTTACTTTGAGTTTAATCCCAGATATTTAATTACCTTCATTAAGTACCATTACCTCAGTTACCTTTTTGGATTAAAGTGATACACATTCCATATGTGATACACTTTGAACGGCTACGGTTCCGTTAGAAAGCATTTTAGGATATATATTGGTTTGAAGTTTTTATTTAGAGTATTCATAAGAATCATCCCGTGAAATTTTCCTCCTACGTCATAAATCACCCTGTATTTAAATAAAGAAATTTCGATACACTTAGCTTAATTGGATTCTGTAGAAAGAGATGCATGTATGTAGAAGAATACCGACTTCACTGCAACTTCAAATTGTTAATAGGTGGCAGATTAGCATGCCCCCCCCAGGATAAAAAAGTAATTCAATATTGTGAAACGAATATACTGAGGGTTGGAAAGAAATTTTAAGATGTGTACAATGACATTTCATAATTCAAGCAAAGTGTAACAGTGTTTCTAATTAAAGTCAGTAGTGGACAAGGGCAAACATCCCTTTTCTGCTAGCGGACTTCGATTCTGTGCTTTTTTAAACTAGGTTTACCTCCCGTCCTTCCGAAGATGTTCAGAAACGGCGCCTGGCTTACTTCCCTGCAATCATGCTTCCGTTTGTATATCTTAAAGGGTAGGTTTAAAAGCTTACATATGGACGATATTGAGCACTAAGTGTCTACTGATCGAAGCTGATGAGGAAAAGTCTTACGGTGGAGAGGAGAATATCCTAAGTGGCGAAGGTTCCGAAACCGATTTCGGATCTGGTCTGGTGGTGCTAGGGGAGAGTGCCCGAAGCGGCGAACGCCTCGAAACAGGCTTCGATATCTTAAGCGTGATTCGTGGTTTTATGCAAACACGAAGTAGGCGGACAGTGCTACTGAGCGACGTACGTCTCGTTTATTGGTTTATCGAGAACGGGGATTACAATGGGATTCTGCCGTAAAAAAACGCTTTAAACGGCTATAGTAAGAGTGAGGATAAAATTGATTATTTCTTAATTTGTAAAGGATAATTAAAAAAATGATTAATTAATAAATAATCAATTACTGGAGGGGGTTGTATCCCATTTTGGAGGCTGACGTTACCGGTGGTTGCATTGTTCAGACTATTCCACTTTCTTTGATAGCGCTATAAAGAAGGTTGTCAGCAATAATGAATTTCGTTGTTAATATTAAAATAAAATTAATTTTTTGTTTACATAGAATCAAAACAGTATGTGTTAAATTCCTGGACTTAAAATAATACAATTAAGTGTATCCTTAAGAATCAAATGTTATGTTGTTTTATTATTACGATCATTGGCTTTATAAGATATGAGTATGATTCGACAAAAATGGAATTTGGTAATCACCCATTAATAATGTAATTTTAATAAAAAAGATCGATACTGAATATTCATTCATTTATTCATTCATTATCCTTGAACTTGTTTCGTTAATTCCTTGAGACCTTAGACACATAAAAGATATGAGCTGTAAACTTACATACTAAATATGTACCTAACGCTTATCTCATAGAAACAATTAAAAGATACAGATTAATTAATAGTACAATTTAAGTACCAAAATAAATTTCATATCTGTGAGGTCAAGTGTTTATAAATATGACACACTCGTAACGCTCAGCTCTAAAAAAAAAGCCCTGCCTTCTTCTTTAAAACAAAGTAAGGCCAGTATAATGTAGAAAAATTTATCATCCTGCAAATTACAAGATGTCATCACATTTCACAATTCACAGAAACGCACATGCTGCTCGTCACTGTAAGATAACGAAAAAAAAAGAAACTTACTAACTTGAAAGCAATTTAGACGTAATGGACAATTTTCCTGGAGTGATCACATTCGTGACAACCAAATTTATTTACCTTCCTAAAATTAATGATACTGTAAACTTTTAATTAATTTCTTTTTGTTCTTACTAAATTTTTTAGTAACCCTTTAATAGTTAATGAATTGTCAAGATAATAACTCAATAAATTGAGACAAGAAAATTAATTGAGGGATTACATTATAGTTAATTGAACATTTCGTATGAAGGAAAAGTTTGAGCAACAATAACGAGATGAGCCTAGTAATTCATCATATTCATTCACAAAATTGATTAAATATAACATTCACCCTCAAGGCAATGTGCTTTTTGATTATATTAAAGTGTAAATGAACCGAAAGTTTTTGTATCGCAGGCTTCTAGCATTTTGAACATGAATAAAACATCGAACTTCCCCAAAAATTATGATTTCTGAATAGAATTTCGAGAACGTTTGGCTTGATTGTTAAAATACGTATTTTAATAGAAATGACTGCTCAAAGTACCTCGAAATTATTTCGGTTTTATTAAGTTGCACCTAGTATTCAAAAGGGTTGAGAAGTTTTCGGTTCTTATTTCTGTGTATAATTCTATCTTCGAATATCCCTCACCTGAAAGCTGGATTGAATAGTATTTATAGAGTTAAAAGTTTTCGTACTTATGATTGCAAAAACGTCAACGGTTATTGATTTATAATTCTTAGCTTTTCTCCTTTACTGCTAAGTTTTCTCATTTGGCAAAGATATATTGTCTTAGTCTACATTGTATACAGCTTTATAAACCAAATGTGTCACCAAGAGCTACATTAGTAACACGTCTGTAGGGAAAAAAGGTGTACTTTAAAAGAAAATCCCAAAATGCTTTTTGTAAATGTAATTTTTGTTAAATAAATTTATTGATTTTGATGCATTAGGAAGTAGCGGTAAGGATGACGTATTGATACGTATAGGGTAGTAAAAAAAGGCGTAAATTTATTAATTTTAAATAATGTATTGGAAACCCGTTGAAAACGTTATATGTTTTATTAACGTTATTAATTTATAATACATAGAATTCCATATAGAGCTTTCACTATCTATATATGAAGAACTAATTGAACTAAAAGGACTAATTTACATTAAAATATATTATAAAAACAAGAACTGATAATATAAGGTTATCAAAGTATAACAAAAATTAGACATTAGGTTACTATAAATTTTGTAAAATAGTGTGGTATATTTCTGACAAACCCTTTAATAGTAATTATACACCAAGGTAGAGAAGACAATTTTCTGAGCCGAGGTGTATTATTTCCCGAGACGCGGAGCGTCGAGGGAAATAAGTGTACGAGGCTCAGAAGGTCTTCTCTACCGTGGTTTATATATTATTTTATTCACTACTAGCACACATATTCTGTAAATATGACAATAAATAAATACAATTCAAATAATCTTATTATTACATAAAAAATTAAGTGGCCTGAGGTTTTCACATGTTTCAATTTGTTGACATTTTGTAATACATTCACATTTAACTTTTAATCATCCTTAGGTAGTTTCAGTAGCTAAAATGGAAAGTATTGAAATATCTAGTACTCCTCCAGAAATTAGAGAGGCAGCAGAGCATGTAGCATCAGGCAGCTTATTACCTGAAAAATCTAAAGAGTACTACCTTAAAGTGCATTCAAATTTCAAAGATTGGTGCCAGTCGAAAGGCGTACTAAAAGTGAGTGAAAATGTGATCTTAGTGTATTTTCAAGAGAGATCCGAAAATAGGAAAGCTTCCAGTTTTTGGGCTACATTTTCGATGTTAAAACAAACTTTAAAGCTGAAAGAAAATATCGACATTTCGAAATATTATAAAGTAATTGCATTCTTAAAAAGAAAGAATGATTCCTATATGCCGAAAAAATCACCCGTATTTGAAAAGGGGGACCTAGCAAAATTTCTCGCCGAAGCTCCTGATGCCATGTTTCTTTGCACTAAGGTAAATCTTTTGATGGGATAGTCAAATTAAGCAATTATTATGGTGTTTCAGGTCATCCTTGTAATAGGCGTAGCAGGAGGTTGCAGGACGGATGAGCTATGCAATATGAGAGTGGCAGATATTGATGTTCGTGATGACATAATCATAGTCAACATCCCGCTTACGAAAACAAAATCTGCAAGAAAATTTGTAATTGTAGAACCACAGTGGGTTAATCTCCCTAATGCATATCAGTTTACGGGACATTCGTTGAGAAGGACATCGGCCACAATTTTAGCAGATAATGGCGGTGACTTATTATCTCTAAAACGGCATGGTGGGTGGAAATCATCTACAGTGGCAGAAGGATATGTAGAAGATCCTATTGCCGATAAAAGAAGAATTGCGCACATGGTCCAAGGACATTCTTGCACTATGTGTGACACACCAACCTCAAGTATCGATAATGCTACAAACGAATCAGTTTTTGAAGAGATTTGTTATTCTACCATCAACATACCCCTGCAAGATTTCCCATTGAATGAAGATGGGCCTACTACTCCTTGTGCTTCATCACCATCGAATGTAAACAAACCTATAGGAAATCTTACTTCTAATGCAGATGCGTCACGAATTAACATTACGTACAATAATTGTACAATTAATTACCATTTTCATCATTAATTTCTTAATTGTTGTTTTTTCCATTTCATTTTTCTTAAAGTTTCTGTAGCCCAAGCGAATTAAAGTAAAACTTAACCTCTCTTTCTTTTATAAATAAAGAAAAGGAATGCGCAGATCCTAAAAACATGCACGTCCTCAAAGGAACGCGGCTTTTTGTTATTGGTATTAGATAGGCAACCCAACTGTCAATTTCATTATCTACTACTAGGAGAGTAAAATTAATCAGGTCGAGAAAAACGAAATCTCGCTTCCAAAATCGGTCTACTAATGGCATATTCTATCGCTAGTAGTGAATAAATCTTGTTTATTGCTAAAATTTTATTAATTTTAATGTACAGCATTTGCCAAACTAACCGTTTTTTATATTCGTGTTCGACATATGAAATTGTTGTATTTTTGTAACTGTGTGTAAACTGCACCTTTGGGATTGTTCCTTACGTCAGTTTTATGTTGTGTTAAACGATTTTTTAAGGGTTGAAAATAGTTGCCGATATTAACTTCATTGCTATTTTACAAGGAATTTGCTAAACGGTATTAGTCAAATTTTCTTTGTAAATTTGTAAATTTAATTTGGAATATATAGACGAATCTCCTTGCTTAAAGTTAAAAATTTTAACTCAAATCTTTTTAAATTTTTTAATAAAAAACTTTCCTTATTAATACAGGGTCCGCCAGCAAAGCGAAAAATTTTGAAATAAGGTAAGTTGGGGTAAGATCGTACACGGGGCAAGACCGAACGAGGCCTGTCGCAGTTCCAATCGAACGCCGCTGCTGTTCACCGTTGGAATTTTTACGGTGAAATCATTCGACCACGTGTTGAGCTAGTAGGTTAGTCAGTAAAACGTTTAGGTTAGTTTAAATTTTTTCTTATGTGTTTTTTCAACTTTTTGACTGTATTCGGACTTACCCCCCGTATACAGATTTTATTCTATAAGGTAAGTAGCCTCTATATTTTGTTTTAAATCATTGGATCTGAATAAACCCTTTTTAATGTCTATTAATATCTAGTTACGGTCAGTCCTAACCTCAACTTTTAGATCACTTCGATCTTGCCCCGTATATTTTGGTACGGGGCAAGATCAAGTTTCTTTGATCTTTCCCCAACTGTTTTATGGTAATCGCGTGATACACATATGGAATTATTGGTTTCAGTTCCTTCAAAAATGGTTCGTAGTTATAAAAGAAAGAGTGATAGGGTCAAAACCTACAGTAAACAAGATATTGCTCAAGCTATGAATGAGATACAAAGCCATTTAATTACTCTTCATGGAAGAAATATAAAATACCAAAAACAACACTTCACGACCACTACAAAGGAAAACATGGGATAAAGAGCCAAACGTTCGGCAGGGCTTTGGTTATTCCATTTGAGCATGAAGCAACGTTAGCAAATGGGCTTAAAATACTAGAACAATGGGGATTTGGTTTATCCCGCAAGGAAGTGTTACTTATTGTGTCTGATTACGTAACAAAAAATAATATCAAAACACCTTTTAGGGATAACGTTCCTGGGCCTGACTGGTTTCTAAACTTCAAAAACAGACATAATTTATCAATAAAGAAACCTCAGTCAGTGGAATATGCACGGAAAGAAATGGCCGATCCCTTTATTGTCATCCATTATTTTAAACAGTTAAAAAAACTTTTGTCTGATCTACAATTAACAGATCGGCCTAAACAAATCTGGAATCTGGATGTGACCAGTCTATGCATCGACCCTTCGAAGACAAAAGTAGTTGGAGCTAAAAACGTTGCATATTCTCGGACTATTAGTGGCCCTGGAAAAGAAAATACGACCATATTGTCTGCTGTTAGCGCTGCTGGTGATAAAGCACCTCCTCCTATCGTCTTTAAAGGTAAAAATATTTGGGACAAGTGGATGGCTAACACAGGGCCTACTAACGAAATAGATGTAGCATACGCTGCTAGTACAAACGGTTGGATGGAGTCAGACATATTTCTTCACTTTGTGCAGAAAATAATGCTTCCGGTTTTGGGTGAAGAGAGACCCGTATTGCTGATCTATGATGGGCATAGTACCCATGTAGACCACAGAGTGGTAAAAGTTGCCCAAGATAATAATTTGACGATACTAAAACTTCCACCTCATACTTCTCATCTCTTGCAGCCATTTGATTTGGCGGTATTTAAATCATTTAAAACGGCTTGGGATGAGGAGTTAGTAACGTGGCAACGAAAGAATCAAGGGATTAAACTACCAAAAAATATTTTTTCGGAAAAAGTCCGTAAGCTTTGGAATAATTTAAAAATCACTATAATACAGAACGGATTTAAAAAAGCAGGGATATATCCGTTTGAATCATCAGTTATACATGATGAAAAATACTATCCGGGCGCACTTAAGAGGTTTAAAAGCATTCAAAAAACTAATCCGCAAAAAAATGGCGTTGAAGAGACAAATAGTCAACAAGTTCCTGAAGACAACGTAGCTGGAACTAGTAATATGTCAGTTAAACATCGCCCGAGTGAACTAGTTCCCCAAGAGAACGTACAAGTTGGCCCAAGTAATGTATCAGCTGGAGATCACCTTAATAACGTAGCTGGGGCTAGTAAGATCGCCCGAGTGAAGAAGACAACATACAAACTGTGGCAAATAATGTATCAGTTGAAGCACAGGTTGTCCAAGAAAACAGAGAAGCGGGACCGAGTAATGTGTCATTTGAACATTTTCTTTTGAAAACTGTAAGACAAAATACCACAAATAATAATAAAACCACAAAAAAGAAGCGTGTTGCACTGGGCGCTGAAGTCATTACTCGCCAAAATCTAAAAGAATTACAACTGGCACAACATGAGAAACCTTCACAAGGGACAATCAAAAAACAAAAACTGACGACCAGAAAACAAGGAAGCACAAGCAGCGAGAATGATAAAATATTGAATTGGCTTTGGAATTTAAAATTCTCTGAAGGTTTGTCTCCACTTTGACAGTTCAGTTTTAGAAATCAGTTGCACTAAAATGGATTAGAAATTAGATCTTCGTAAAAGTATTCACAGTCTAGTTGGGCAATGCCTAAGCGTGAAATAGTTCGCATATTCGAAACTCATAATGTATCCCGCAGAACTGTTTATTGTACAATTGCGGATTGTGAACAAGGTATATCATGTATAAATCTCCCAAAAAATGGAAGATCCAGATCTTTTATATAAGCCAGAGCGGTCAGGAAATTGGCAAGGGAGTATAAAACTTTTAAGGATACAGTTTGGAAGGAATTGCTTAGGAATGATCAAGAATGTACAAAAAGAAGAAAATGTCCAAAATATACAGCAAATTATTTGGCACGGATACCATGATGTTCTCGGGCATTAAAGCGGATACATTTTGCCAACAACAAAGTGATTGTTATTGATGATGGAAAATATTTCTGCCTCAAGTCCGCTCAATAGAATAATTTTGGACACTTTTGAGTAGAAGAGTGTATGATGGAGGTTGGCAAGCCAAAAATAAAGAACAGTTAAGGCGGAACATTTACAGAAATATTCGATAGATATTATACACCTTATGCGAGATGTTCGTAGAAAATTGCGTGTTAAAAATCAGAAATAACCAACATTATAACTATTAAGCGGCGTTCTCTTGTAATGTATAAAACATGTAATTTTGATACAATTCGTGAAGTTCGTAATTAAAAAATACACTCAGATAAATTTAAAATCATAAAAAAAATGTGTACACATGCATTAATTGCAAAAAGGCAGAGTATTCAAACGTTCACATATAACACAAAGAAAACACCAGAATTCATTAAAATTTGTCATACACAGCAAATCAAAATGCATAAAACAATTTACCTGAAAAAGATAAATTTTCTATTGATGAGGAACTAGACTTCATTGGAGAGAATTTCCGTATCGCTCTTCCTGATGGATCATCCTTAGATTATGATGGAACTCCGAGTTTATATGAGCTACTATTTAAGAAAGCTCCTACGGGACATAAAAAGCAGCAATACAATGACATTGTGCGCAGCACAAATGCTGCTCGATGTAATTATAACCCAGATAACCAAATCCAAGGAACTAATAGTAGGAAATACATTGAGATCATTAATCCATTACTTCAACCTCGAAAACGACCCGCTACATCAGCTATTACACCTCCTGCCACAGGATCTCGCACAACTTCTATCTCCAAAAGAGGGGGTGAAATGCAACTATTACGATATAATGACAAAGCGATTGAGTTTGTACCTTGGAATGATCCGAATAAATTAGTGGATTGGTTGAGGGAATTATTGGGATCAATGTCGGCAGGAAATACTAGTCATCACAACGAATATTATATATATATATATATATATATATATATATATATATATATATATATATATATATATATATATATGTATGTATGTATGTATATATGTACCTGGTAAAGTATTTGGAAGAATACTGATTGATAGAGTACGAGAAACTACACAATCTAAGATGTGAGATGTGCAAGGTGGCTTCATGCCAGGGTGAGGATGTGTCGATCAGATGGTTGCGTTCCAGCAGGTGATCGAAAAGTGTTTAAAGGTAAAAAAGAAGTTGTACTGTGCTTTTGTAGATCTGGAGAAAGCATATGACAGAGTGAATAGAGAGAAGCTGTGGGAAATATTAAATGAATATGGCGTAAATAAAGGTCTAATAAATAGAACAAGGGCAGTATACAACGTAGTCGGGCATGTGTTAGGGTGAGAGGAGGTGTGAGTAAATAGGTTAATATTGAGCAAGGAGTGCGACAAGGCTGTGTGATGTCACCGTGGTTGTTCAATGTATACATGGATAAATGTCTTAGACAAGCATGTAACGATACAAATGGTGTAATGGTTGGTGACGTAAATGTACGACTCCTGGTGTATGCAGATGACACAGTCTTATTATTAACAGTGCGGATGAGCTGCAAACCGCTCTGAGGAAGTTTGATACAGTCTGTGAGAGCATGGACCTAAAGGTAAACGTGAACAAAGCTAAGATTGTGGTGTTCAATCGGGAAGGTGGAGAGAAGAGTAGAGCATTTACTCTGCAAGATGAAATTGTGGAGCAAGTGGACGAGCTGGTATATCTCGGTAGAATGTTTACTGCAGATGGTACAATTGAGAGCGAGATTCGACGAAGGGTCAATGCTGGAAGGAAAGTGATGTGAAGTATGTGGTCGATAATGAGAAATGAAAGCATGAGCCTAGCTGCGAAACGAGCAATCTATAATGGCGTATTCGTCCGTCAGTACTGTATGGAAGTGAGACATGGGTATGTCAAAAAAAGCACGAAAGTAAAGTAAATTCCGTGGGTATGAGATTTCTGAGAAGCGCATGTGGTAAAACGAGAAGGGACAAGATAAAAAATGAATGCATAATGAGGGAGTGTGGTGAGGAAAAGACGATGATGGGTAGATATAAAAGTTGTACATTACGTTGGTTTGGTCACATTGAGAGAATAAACAACGCAAGATTAACGAAACAAATATGTGTGGGTGAGGTTAGGGGAAAGGCCGGGCCTGGTAGGCCGCGTAAAACTTGGCTGAATGTAGTAGAATCTATGATAAAGGAGTTTTAAAAACAAAAAGGCATGTCAGAGACTATGTATGAATCTTGCCGAAGCTAGGGAGGTATGCGGAGATAGGAAAGCATGGAGAAAGATTGTGAATGAAAAATAAATACGAGGCAGGGATTGTTTTGTCTACCCCGCAAGGGAATGGCGTGAAGGTTAAGTTAAGTTATATATATATATTTCAAGTGGAGTGATCCAAGTATCGAGCTTAACATAAATGATAAAAAGTTTGCGCTTACTAGCGAAGTAATTGGTCGCCATACAGTTAGAAAGTCAGCAATTAAAGTGGCTATACCAGAGTTTATACAGTTTGCAAGTGCGACAATGTTCCACGTAGAGCTCGTAGTACAAACCAAAGCGATAAAATGAGTAAAGCTGATGTTGAAGAACTGCACAAACCAGCAAGAAAAAATTTTCCGCGGCGTTGTGTGGTACTTAAATGTTTAAATGATCTTGTTCAAGGTGATTTAGTAGAAATGATACCTTATGCTCGGGTAAATAAAGAATTTCGATAAATTTTAGTAGTAGTACATGCATTTTCTAAATCTGTCTGGGTTTATCCCATCACTCGCATGAATGGAAAACTATTCGCAGATGTAATGAATAAACTTTTGTCTGATTTGCAAAAGACGCCTACATCCATACAAACTGATATGGGAACGAAGTTTTATAATGCTGAATTTAAAAAAGTAATGCAAAAATTTAATATTAATCATTACAGTAGTTATTCCAACTTGAAAAGTAGCATATTTGAACGTGTAAATCGCACTCTTAAAGCAATAATGTGTAAAACATTCAGTATGCAAAATGGCTATCAATTTTACCTCAAATTGTTGCAAGAAAGCATAGAACCACCGGATACAAACCTTTAGATGTAACGGTAAAGAATGCTGCATCTATTTTGAAACATTTAAAATGTCATAAATTTCTTGATCGTAAGACGCTTAAATTTAAAGTGGGGGATTATGTACGTATTGGCAAATACAGAAGCATATTCTCTAAGAGTTACATACCTAATTGAAGTTACGAAGTCTTAGGAATATCAGCAGTTAAACGTTCCAGTCCAATTACCTACACATTACGTGATAGTCGAGATGAAGAGATACAAGGACGTTTCTATGAGCCAGAACTTCAAACTGTTAAACATCCTGACATTCACCTAGTTGAGTGTGTAATACGACGTCAAGGAAATAAGTGTGTCGTTAAATGGTTAGGTTTTGATAATTCTCACAGTTCATGGATTTCCAACAAAGACATTATACAATACGTTCTGTACGATGAATTATTTGTACTGTAATATTATTGTGCAATAAATAACTATTTTTTTATTTTAAATTCTTATTTATATGAATACATACAATACTATACACTACTGAAACGTTTCACAAACACGTAATCACGATGTTGCTTTTCCAGGACTGCTAAAATTATCTTATTACACTAGTCTATTCTTTTCATGAAGCTAACTGTTTCCATTCTCCTGTTCGTCCCCATTCTACTACATTGTGATCTAAGTTTTTGAGCTCATTAACGCGGACCTTCACTTGCCGTGTTGTCATCTGTTGAAATATAATTCGGAAAATGACAATCTATTTCATGTACAAATTGTTCCAAAAATAATTCTCTAAGTATCTTCTATTTATCGCTTAATACAAAAAATGCACTCCACACCATCGTCATGCACTTGAAAGTATTTCTCACACAGACGTATTCCACTACCATACTTATCACTAAACGTGCCCGTTCATTCACTTTTTCATGTTCAGCATCAAATTCTAATTATGAGTCGTGGCACTGCACTAACACAATCTACAGCTTTAGGCCAAGACTCAGCACTATAATGCATCCACATATTGACCAAAACATTTATTATTATCCCTATTCTCTATAAGTTTGTTACCGCCAGTTATTACTTGACAGCTTTCGTAACTTCTACGTTAACATCCATTTTCTTCTTAGCAAGTGCAACAATTTCCATAACACATGAGGTCAAATATATCTTGTAATGGAACTATTAACCTGTGTATGTCAACATCAGGCATTTTCGCCGCCGCATGTATTATTTTATTATAAAATGCAGGAAATTCCATAATAGGTAGTAGATCCAATCGGTAACTAACTACCTTAAGAAGTCTCCATAACTGTTCTATAGACTCCCATCCTAAATAGGTTTCTGATTCTTCACAATCAGAGATATAGCTTTCGAACCCATCTTTGTCGGCAACCATGCCCCTTCAGGTGTAGAAATAATTTGTAATTATCCCTTGATTGTCCATAAGTATGTGCCATTCCTGCTTATCAAACACCACTCCATTACTCTTAGATCCACCAAGTTTCACGACTGGTTCAAAATTGAATTGGGGGGTCAGACCGACACTAACATACTTATATTTACTTTTATTTAAAAAATACTGTACATTGTTAATTAAATTAAAGTTAAATTAAATTAAAATATCACGACATCCACTTGAATTCATAACACTCACAATCTTTGCCTTTTCTACTGTTTGACGTAATATGTTCTCCATTACAGACAATACTGGTTTCACATGCACTCCTGCTGCATTTATATGCTACCTGCCAACCCATTTGTACCGTCAAGGTTACCTACGTGACCTCGACAGCCACACTTCAAGCTATTTCTGCGGCCCCACCATTTCAAGGCTTTCATTCACGGTTTTGTTTAAGGTTGTGCGGATAACGCCAACAACTGAGAAGGTTGTCTCCATGACCTTTCCAGCCCCACATTTTCAACGTTCCCACAATCTGAATGTCAACCCCTAATTTCGCTTTCCTCATTTCTAACGTTACACAATGTCATGGTCAACCTTGTTATTTAACAAGGTTACCTAGAGATTTGTTTCTGCAAAGTATGGGTAACTATACATATAGTATCGAGTTCTTTGCAACAGCGTCAGTATGTCTGCTAGCCCAGTACAAGATTATTGGGATGCTAGGGAGTGCTACTAACTATTATCACTTTTTAATCTAAGTGCACGGCAATCATGTGATCTAATACCAAACTGGGTGCAATTTGAAAAAAAAGGACTACTGCCTTCTACGACATTAGAATCGCTAAGGAGTACATATGAAGATGTACAGTGGAATACTGAATGGTTTGCCAACCTCGATAAATGAGTTCGGTACTTTCAGTATCATGCATTCATGGGTAATTTGGGATATTATTCACACACATTTGCCCTTCACACTCGTTATCACCTTGATGGTCACATGCATTTACGCTAGACTGCTACAAAGCATTGCAACCAAGTGAGCACCGAGTTATTGACCACCACCCACATACGGACAGATGGGTCGCAAATTACCACATGTCACACCAAGAATACTGGTGCTCATCGTATAGAGCACCCCTAACAATGCTACACGAGGTATATGAGGATGATTCATGCATACTCTGCAGTGAAGTGTATTATTTGGATACCTAATTTGTTTATATTGCATATAATACATTATTTCCTGTTAGTATCTTGCTGTGTTCTACGGTGAGAAGATGTGCGACGTGATTCCAACCATTTAATATGCTCAGTATTACAATTGTTTCGATAAACGTTTACTTACATATCGAGCACGGTGTGGAGTTCACTCACCTTCATCGCTTGCAGCAGCATGGTTTTTTCCACATCTTCAGATGATACGGTTTAATGCTTTATGTGTGGGGTTCGAATTAACCAATGACAATCATCTGACACTCAGCTACAGGAACATCTCCGATGAGCACCACACTGCACGTACGCTCAACTACTTGCACCACGTCTTCGTAAGTGCAATGATACAGAAGTGAAAATAACCTTTTGCAGTTGTACTAAATCAAAATGTTTTGTTCGTAGACAAAATCATACATCTGAATAATAAACTGATTGCATTTGTACATACAACAAATAAATATATTAACATTTTTTTTTATGATTGTGGACCTGAACAGGCTAAACAAGGCCTATCGTGCTAAAGCACTCAGGAACACTAAGGAGGATGGATAGAGGGATAATGAATTGCCAATAGATGCCTATGGACAGCTACCTTAAATTTTCTCATATCATAAGTGAGAGGAAAACAGGAACTAAGGAGATCATTCCAGAGTTTAGAAGCCGTATAGAAAAAGGTGGATTGCGCCCGTTTGGTACGACAAGTGGAGATTCGTACTGCATACTGATGATGTGAATGAGCGAACCGAGTGTTTCTCGCAAAGATAGCCGGAGATGGTATCAAAGAATGTAATTCAGCACCACAATAGCCGTTGTAATAACGATAATACAAAGAAAGAACTGAAACTATCCTTCTATGCTCAAGGGACTGTATGTGAGAAGTTAAGGACGGGTCATTTATAAGCCTAATCGCTCTCTTTTGAATACGATCAACGATATCGAGAGCGTATTGGGGAGCACTAACCCAAAGGTGAGAATTATATTCCAGATGAGGCCGAATTTGGGCCTTATACAGCAGAAGGAGTTGTCGAGAGGTAAAGTACTGCTTAGATCTGTACAAAAAGCCTATTTTACGAGCAGCTGTTTTGGTAGCTGACAAAAAATGGTCAACCCATGAGAGATTTGAAGATACAGTCATACCCAACAGAGTAATAGAGTCTGAAAACTTAAGAACTGAGCCATTCATACTTACAACAGGAAATGATCTACATAGGTATCATTTTCTTCTTTATACTGTGTTTATTGTTAAAAGTGTGGTATGAGAGAATCGAACTACTTATTTGAGCTGACCTTGGTGAAGTGAAATATAGATATGTCTATATGTAGGGCTCACATCTATCCTTGAGAATGTGTAACCCTGAATAGGTGTAAGCTACGAATAAGCTACATATTGCGACACCTTGGAAATGTGTGACCTTGGAGTAGTAGCGCACACGGTTGACCTTGCCATTGTGTAACCTTGGGTAAGTGAGACCTTGAGAATATGGGACCTTGGAATTGTGGTGTGTTCCAGAACTGTCTAACCTTACCTACTTTCTGCACTAAACATTAGCGACACATCGTTACGATGAATTTTACATAAAGGCTTTACGGTGATATGCTTGCTCGCACGATTTTCAGCGAAGAAATATTGAGACGTGTATATGACGATGAAAACTTCATTCACCACATGTTTATGTCAGAGAAGCACATCTCCATTTAAACGGATATGTAAACAAGCAGAATAGTCGCAATTGGAATGACGAAAACCCAAGAGAGATACACCAAAAGCAATTACATAGTCCGAAACTTACAGTGTGGTGTACAGTTTCATCATCTGGTATTATTGGGCAATATTTTTGCAAGCCGATAGAGGAAACACTACAACTGTTACGGCAAACCGCTACACACACATGATCAGAACATTTGTGACGGAAGAGTTACCTGCGTTTCAGGACATCAATTATTTTCAGCAAGACGGGGCTACAAGTCATACTGCGCGCGTGTCTATGACTGCTTTAAGGGAACTTTTCCCGGTCCGACTTTTCCAAGCATGATGACATTCCGTGGCCCACAAAATTCCCTGATATTTCAGCATAGGATTTTTTTCTTTTGGGAATTTCTGAAGAACAAGATATACAGTAATAGACCACAAACCTTACCGGAATTAGCAATAAACATTACACAAGAAATTGAGCGAATTCAACCTGTCCTGCTCCGCTGAGTAATGGAAAATTTTCAATCTAGATTAGAAGAGTGTTTACACAAAAATGACTCCCACTTGAGCGGAATTATTTTTAAGACATAAAATGGCATACCCTCCTCTGCTCAAACCTGTACAGAAAAATGTTGGTAATGAACGTTTTCTGAAAAATTGGGTACTTCTTATTCCCGCTTCTCTGGCGGACCCTGTATAAGGTGGTATGTAATGAACCTGTGAATTTACATTATTATTAATACAAAATTATTACATTAAACTGGGAGACATATGTGCCTCATGCCAACCTGGGATATGACACCATACTTACCATGGGCTCCTTAATATTGGGTTTCCGATTTTCAGAGCTCGGTAAGAGCTGCAGGTCACCTTTTTCCTTATTCTTAATCTATTCTCATCATATTCTTACTCTAGGCCTCACTCTGTTCCTATCGAAGTCAAACATAAAAAAAAGATGGCTGTAGTTTCTTGGGTAATAAATGCGAGACATAAAATTCTGTCCCTTTCGGATGACTGGGAGGACATAGTACAAGTGACCTCAGTCACACTAAGTATTCACTTTCTATTCCATTATTGTAACATCCGAGGTATCAGGTCTAATCTTAATGGTGTTCACCAACATCCAAGAATTTCAACTTGACATTTTGTTTCTATCTGAAACACAAGTCTCCTCTAAAAGCTCCGATACACCCTACTTGCAATTTACCCAATACAGTCTTCACTCTAACTTTTGATACAAAGGAGTGTGTGTGTGTGTGTCTATCTGAAGGACAACATCGCTTGAAAGATGATTTTTTCTTTGGAAAATAAAACGTTGGGCGTGATTTGGTTTAAACTTTTGAAATTCTACTGTTGCATTTATAGGCGCCCGAATGACAGTAACGTTCAAGGCTCATTGGTTACCTTAGTTTGAAAATTGACTGTCTTCTGTCTCAGTTTACATCTTGCGAAATCTCAATTCTAGGAGATTTCAATGTTCATAACTCTAATTGCCTTCAATTTTCAGCTACCTCTAATCCTGGTGGACATAATACAAAAACATTTGCTAACTCATGTGATCGATTTTTAAACCCAGAAGCATCCCTGATAACCCTACCCATACTCCACATCTTCTAGGTCTGTTTCTTACGTCAAACCCACTAGCTTATAAAACTCCAGTTCTTACCCACTAGGTCTATGTGACCGTTGTCTAATAGAAATAACCTCTTCTGTCCCTAATTCTCTGTTGTTCGGAACACTAATAGTTCCTTATGGTGTCTGATAAATGGAGTTATTTATGGGACTTCTTTGCAATTTTTCAGTATTTGAGATCGTCGTCATGGGTATGGAGTTGTAAATTCCTAAAGAACAAAACCGTATAGGTCATTCACGTTTCCAACCCCGGCTCAATAAGGCGTGTGCTAATGCAACATTTTTGAAAAATAAATCTTAGACTAAATGGAAATCTAACAAAACGGTTGAGAGTCATGTAGACTGAATTGGTGTTAGAAATGCCTGCAAAAGTGTTATCACTAAAGCTGAAAACTTGTTTGAACAAAAAGGATGCAATGAAGTAGCTTTTGGTAGTCGTAAGTTTTGGTCTTTAGCTAAAGCCATCAGTGAAAACTTTGGTACAGCTTCATTTACCCCATGACATCCTGTGACGAATCTGTAGTTGCTGATTCTGTAGACAAAGCCAATTTTTTTGTGGATTTATTTGCACCAAACTCTTGTTTTAATGATCCTGGAGAATGTGTCTCTAGGCAAATTTTCTTCATACGCTATGAAACCAATTTATTTTTGGTATAGACTCCTAATATCAGTAGGCTTGGTATCATTAAAGTGACTGGCCCAGAGGGTATCCCAGCTATTGTCTTAAGCAAATTTTCCGCCGAACTAGTACTAGTGATATCTAATCTCTATATGATCACTATGCTTCTGGAGAATTATCTTCATCGTGCAAGTTAGCCAATGTTCCACCTATTCCCAAAAAACACGATAAGACCGATTCCTCCACACACCGTCCAATTTCCTGTTTCCTTGAAACTAACAAACTCTGTAGTGACCACCAATATGGTTTTAGGCATAGTCATTCAACAGGTGATCATCTTTCATATGTGACCCAAGTTTGGAACAGTCATTAGAACAATCCAGCGAAACAGTTTCAGTCGCTATAGGCATTTCAAAACCATTTCACCAAGTTTCGGTTAAATGATATGCTAATCAACTGGATTCCTAGTTTCCTTGATAAAAGACCTATACGTATCGTACTTCATGACTTTTTTCAAAACAAGTTAGCATTAACTCGGGCGTGCCAAAGGGATCAGTTATGGCACCTATACTTTTTCTGTTATTCATAAATGATCTTATTTTTTCAACGACTAATCCGGTTGTATTGCTTTACTGACGACAGTAATCTTCATTGTACTTCATCTCAGTCTACTAGTAATGGTAATCCAACTTCTATCTCAAATCCAGACATTCAAGCTGAAATGGCAATTTCAGTCGACGAAGACATTCAGCATATCCTTGAATAGGGAAGTAATAATCTAGTTAAATTTAACTCTAGTAACACTCTGGGTTGCCTTGTGGCCGCCAAATAAGATCGATCATGTCGCTATTACCATGATGGGAATGACTGTAGCTTCAAATCTGTCATGGATTGGCGATCTTCTATGAGCTACTAAAGTAGCTGCTCGTTACATAGGATTTTTGCACAGATCTCAGCAGTACTTTACCTTTCGACAACTTTCCGCTGAACAATGTCCAAATTCGGCCTTATTTAGATCACAATTCTCATCTCTGGGTTCATGTTACCAATACGCTCTCGATATCGTTGATCGTTTAAAAAAAAAGAGCGATTAGGCTTATAAATGACCCGTCTTTAACTTCCAACATACAGCCCCTTGAGCATAGAAGAATCATTTCAGTTCTTTCTTTGTATTTTCGGTATTACAATGGCAATTGCGCAACCGAATTACATTTTTTGATACCATCTAGGGCCACCTTTGCTAGGAATACTCGGGCCGATGATTGACGTCATCAATATGCAGTACATATTACGGCTCAGAATTTTTCATATTTTAGTATTGGACTCTACTGTTTATTCAAATATTCGAATTATTCAATATTATAATATTTGAATATATTCCAATACCCGAACACTTGAATATTCAATTATTCAAATATTGGAATACTCGAATACTTAAGTATTTAAACAAATGAATACCTATATACAAAGTTCAAATATTCAGATATTCAAATATTCTTAGGGAAGTAATTATTAAGTTATTTTCTGTGCTACAGTAAATAACCTGCTTTGTTTCGCTACGTTTCCCTTCCAAAACGATAAGAGGTGGTAAATTTTACTACCATCCATTTAAAAGTTTTAAATTAAATTCCAATTTTGCAAAAAGAAAAAAAAACGATATATAAAATATTATTAAATGATATTTTAGGGGACAACAGTGTATAATAACTCTCCTTTATGTAACAAATGAAAAATACTAAATTTATGATTAACACCCAAAAAACAGATTATTTTTACATTATCCCCTTTCAAACACGACCGTTTTGCTGTTACTATTTTATCAAACTTGAAGAAAGCACGCTCAGATGGAACCGATGTGGCTGGAATGCAAAGATATCGCCGAGCAAATTTGGATAACTTGGGATATTTGTTCCATTGCTCTGCTACCATTTCAATGGGCACATATTCCTTGGTAAACGTCAATTTCGTTTGATTTCGCACCTTCGTCGGTCGGAAATAAAATATCCAAGGCTGATATTTGTTGGATTTCAGCTATGTCCATTTCGGAATCTAAAAGATGGTGCAAGTATCTTTTTGTTTTTATTGAAGATCCCATAAACCATCCTATATTTTTGGATCGTGAATCCAAAGAGGTACTCAAATCCAAAATTCTTAACCCTCCTCCTACAGTAATAGACACATTATATAGAATTTCTTTAAATCTTAATTCAATTTCTTTTGGTCAATAGTTATATTCAACATAATTTTGTAAAAAATTTTCTTTTTAAGATGATAAATTGGCGTTACCTTTAACTTATTTTAACCCTTGAGTGGTCGGGTGGGGTCTGTGAGGCCAACGAAAATTTATTTTCAATGCCCCACTCTTGTTTTATGTCGGACCGGGTCGCGATGGCCAGTACCTTTCCGTCTGCCGGTCAAGAGTCAGTGACCGACAGCGTGAGAATTAGTTCGTCAGTTATTGGCACGTGTGGTCTGTCAGACCCTACCCGACTATTTGTGTAACTTTGCTACTACCGACAAATAAATTTATTTTAATTCTTTGTGACGAAAACATTACATAGAGTAAGTATTTTTGTGGCTTTAAATCTACACATCATTTGAATTAATATCTGCCTTTACTTCATCGTTCCTAACATGATTAATTTTATATATTATGTATCATTCCAACTATTTATTACTAGATTTTTGGTAATGGATCCTTACTTGAAAGAAATTCAGAGGTTACAACAGGTGTATGATGAAGTAGAAGAAGAGGATATTGATTTGGAGAGCGAGCCAGAATCAGATCAGTGCGAAGAAAGTGAACACAATACAGACACTGAGGAAGAAGTAGAGGAAGCATTTGAGGAAGAGCCAGCAGCTCCAGAATACTCTGATGCTACTGCAGAAAACCGGCGGCTCTTTTATTATGCAAAAGATGGGATATCCTGCAGAAAACATGCGCCTCCAAAAAATGTTCGAACAAGAAGTTGTAACATAATTTCATACGTACCAGGTACAAAAGGAAATGCTCGTCAAGCTGTTGATCCTTTAGAATGTTGGAAATGTTACATTGATGACAATATTCTTGATACCATTGTTCAGAACACAAACATATTTATTTCTACAATAAGAAACAATTATGCGGATTTGAATAATGCCAGGCCAACAAATACTGTGAAAATAAAGGTGTTAATTGGGCTGTTATACCTCGCTGGGGTTTTCAAAGCTGGCCGCAGAAATTGCAAAGAATTTTGGTCTACTGATGGAACAGGCGAAAAGGTGTTTCGAGCTACTATGGCCCACAGGCGATTTGTATTCTTGCTTCGTTGTCTGCGTTTTGACGATGTAAATGCGAGAAGAGTATTAGACAAACTCGCACCAATCAGAAATGTGTTTGAGCGATTTAATCAGAACCGTAAACTGCATTACGTTCCTGGATCTTACTTGACATTGGACGAGATGCTATTTGCATTCCGTGGACGTTGCGAATTCCGCATGTACATACCGAATAAGCCTTCCAAGTATGGAATCAATGTATTTTCCTTGGTGGATGCCAGATGTTTTTACACGGTAAATGTGGAAGTATATGTTGGAACTCAGCCTCCTGGACCATACTTGCTTAGTACTAAAACAGATTTAGTAGAGCGAATGTGTGAGCCAGTGTTGGGAACGTCTAGAAATATAACCATCGATAACTGGTTTACCAGTTATGAAATTGTAAAACGCATGCTGGAGCACCACAAAATGTCAATTGTTGGAACAATTCGTGAAAATAAGAGGGAGATTCCAAAAGAACTTCTTGATCCCAACAGGGCACAGTAATCGTCAATGTTTGCATTCTCTAAATTCATGACTTTGGCATCATACATACCAAAGAAAAAAAAAGTCGTGGCAGTGGTATCATCTTTTCACCATGATGACACGATTGACTAAGATTCTGGAGATGCATGTAAGCCAAATATTATTACATTTTATAATATTACAAAATCAGGCGTTGACTGGGTCGATCAGAAATGTGCTGCGTATAACGTAAGCAGAAATACACGAAGATGGCCGATGGTAATTTTTTATAATTTGCTCAACATTGCGGGCAAATACTCGCACGTAGTACATAAATGTAATGCCAATCAAAACGACATGATTTCCTAGCGAAGATTGTTTTTGAAGGCAATTAGCTTAGCCTTGGTAAAAGAAAACATGCTTATAAGAGCAAAGGACCCTCGTTTGCAAAAAGAAATAAGGAATATCGCTCAAAAATTAAGTGGAGCACCTGCAGATGCAGAGCCTCCGCGTGAAAATAAACGAGGTCGTTGCGCCTACTGGCCAAATCGTAAAACACGGTATTTTTGTGTAAAATTTAAAAAATGGCTATGTTTAGAGCATGTCCAACCGATGTGCGAAGAATGCAATAAAAATGGAACTACGGATTAGGATGTTTTTCCACTAAATGTGAGAGATGTACGTTTTTGTTAACTTTTTTTGTCCTTTGATAAAAATTTAATTTATTTTAGTGATGTGTTTAGGATAGTTAAAATGTGTTAACAATGTAATAAAATAAGATTATGCAAGTATTAAATAAATTTATTCTTTGTTTATTGCAAAATTACAACCTGGGTCTGTCAGACACCACCCGACCGCTTATGTAATTTGCAGGCACCCGATTCCTCAAGGGTTAACAACGGACTGTTAGTGAAGTGGAAACATTTTTCGATTGTATGCGTATTTTGGAAATATTTTACTTTATAGCGTAATTACTACATTGACTACTATGGAAAACTATATGGACTGATCTTGATTTACTTGTTATTTGTTTGACCTATCCAACGTAATATTAAATAATTTACTGAATTCATTTTGACTAGTACTGCTTTCTTAAAAAAATAATAAGCAAACATCAAGTAAGCTATTGCTTTACTACATTAAGTGAATTGACTATCTTAAAAATCTTTGTTTATGGCCTAATACAGCCCACGAATGGCTATTATTTGAGTAATATTATAATAAATTCTGTAGTTTTAGATTTAATCCACCTACTGGGCGTAATAAAATTCTTTTTAAATATGAGGTGGGTCAAGTCGTCATCTTTGGTTGTGCACTTAATTTTTCTTGTTTTTTTTATAACTTAAATGGCAAACGATTTATGAATATTTCGCTCTTAGAAAAAAAGCTTTTGCTTGAATGGTCATCTAAAAAATGATCATCAAAGCTTGAAAATTTGAAAAAGATCACGAGGTACAGCATAATAGTAGATTACGTGACAAACGCCGCAATTATCGTATTGCTTAACAAACTTTAATACGACGCGAGACGGAATCCCAAATCATTGCTTTTTACAATGGGATACTTAATATACACCATTACGAATGTCCTTATAGACTTATTTCCTGACGCAGATGACATGTGAAAGTAATAGGCAACTTGACTAAAAAACACCTATAACAAGCACTTTTAGCCTACTACTCCAGCAATCTCGTTGTCATGGCCATGCACATCGACAAACCTTAAATCCTAAACTAGTACAGTAAACCTAGTAATAGATACTATTAAGCGCCACCTAATTAAACATGTAACATGCTAACAACGCATACAGACTTTTCATTACAAAGATCGGACTAAGCAGTACCTGCTCCATTGAATTTTCTGGATACAAATTGTACATTTAGATGCTTCTATGTACCATAACAATCGCTTTCAATATTCACAACTAATATCTTCTACACCTGCAGCATCTTGAGGCTTTTGTTGCTATTATTTATGCCATATGCGAATAACTCAAGTTAGCATAAGTGTACTATTATATATGCATACTAAATCGGCTCTAACTAACGTATAAACTTTCACAATTTAAACTCATTTTTAAATCTATCATATGCATTGACGACGATAACTGTAATTGTTATCAAAGCGTATAAATTTGGAATAATTTCTTCAAATACACGATTTAAAAAAACTAAAAAGATGTATTTATAATTAATTTATAACAAACGGTATTATCTTATATATGTCCTCAACGCTATATTTTGCGCATGTGCTAAAGTACGTATAAAGAAAGATGGTCCGTGCACCATTTTGTTAGAATGTTAAGCACTTTTTTTTCGAATAATGTTATCTTTCATAAAACGCTTACTATTTGAGTAATTAACTTACAAAAATCCAAAAAATTCATATTGGGCCAATTCGTATTAGTGAGGAGTGTTGTCGCCAACACGATGGCCGTAACTATACACTCTGCGCAGTGTCCTTTAATTCATCATTAACATAGCTTTGAACGAAAACTCTACAGACTTTCATAAAGTGATTATTGAACTGCCAAATTTTGTTGCACATTATAGTTGCTGAAATCCTTTAGAGTCGTTTTACTTGAAAATCAAAAGCAATGTATGGCCGTCAAATTGATATTGGGTATATACGGGGTGAGTTCTTTTTATGGCTACTATGGGGATCTCGTAAACTAGAGCAGATAGAAAGACGGTTCAATTGGGAAAGATTTACAGTTTTACGGGGCCAATGCAGTGCACCTCATGTTTTCTTCAAAAAGTCTAAGGCTAAGTAGATACTTCAAAAAACTACTTTTCTGTAACTTCTTTAAATGCGTATAATCACATTATTTCTGTTTTTAAAAAAAAGTGCAAATGAAAACGTAGATAATTATGTTCTTTATAAGACAGTTAAATCGATTTTTTGATGTACGCATTTGTTTTGAGTTACGAGCTAAACACACATTTTTTAAATGGAAACAATAGTTGGCCATGACTTTTTAAAGAACGGGGTTATTCTGGCGTTTATAATGATAAATCATATGGCATAGTTCCTTTAAAAAACTAAAGAGATACGGCTGTTTTTCCGGTTTAATTTCAGAATTATTAGTATAGTTGGCCATAGAAGCCGTTGTTGATTGCTACTCACATTCCTTTACGTTTAGTTTGAAAGTGTTCTTCAGTTTGATAACTGTTTTTGTGGTCGCTGCAACGTATTTTTTTAATCTATAAAATCGAGTTACCCAGCAATATTTTGACCTCTATTTTGAACACTACCAGCCTTCTCAGTGAACATTTAAAAGACTATTTGATGCTTTGGGTGGATTTTTCTGTAAATCCAGTAATGAAACAGCTGCCGATGTGAACACGTTACAGTTATGCAGAATTCACACGAGAAACTTGTATGCAAGCGGGAACTTCACAAAGTCCTGTTGTACGAGAGCTAGAAAAGCATAAGTGACACCCCTAGAAATTATTAACTTTACAGACACTACACACTGGTGATAATGTGGGGCATATTGAGATTTGTAAATGGTTTAGAAACAGGTGCGCAGTCGGCCCACAGTTTAAATTTAAGGTACTTTTGAACGACGAAAGTAGATTTACAGACTGCGGGACGTTTAATAGCCATTACGCGTACCTCTAGTCACAAGAAAATCCGAAATATATCGAGCAAAGAAGACCACAAATGAAATTTCGGTTTAATGTGTGGTATGGTGTTATAGGGTCAACACTTTTTGGTCCATATATTTTGATGTGACTTTAACCAGTGAACGTTACCTTCATTTCCTACAAAATGATTTTAAAGATATGATAGATGAAGTACATTAGGAGACTCGCGCTATGTTGGAGTGATTTCAGCACGATGGTACATCGTCCCATAATCAGTTAGGAGTGCGAAATTAGTTAGATACCAGTTCCATGGGCACCTCGATCATCCGGTCCATCTTCTTTGGATTTCAGTGTGTGGGGAACGAAAAAGTATAAAGAGGATCTTAGAGAAGCGCACTAGAAGCTTTTACTAGTATTAATAGGCGTTCTTTAAAAAAAGTCACAAATTCTGGTCTTAATAGGTGTCATAATTATAATGGTAATCATTTTGAACATATGTAAAAATATCTATAAGTAAAGCTTTAGCTATTGGTCATAGAATAGTTTTTGAAGTTTTTTGGTGCTTGTGTCTGCGTGCCATAACCAATTTTGCTTATTACGACTTTTTAGTTGCTAAAAAATGTTTTTAAATTTTTTTAATACATATGAGGCTTCTCCCTCATTTTGAAAAATTGAGAATAATGATTCATAAAACATTATTCAAAGCGTCGTGATATGATTTGTATCCGCAAATCAAATTTATTTACATGATTCATCATATTGGTAATTACCATTTGCTATTGTTACTCAACAACGGGTGGCAAAGCCTATCATATTAATTATTCTAAAATTAAACCGGAAAAACTACCCTATATCCTGAATTTTTCTAAATAATTATGTCATATGTTAGAAATGCCAGTAAAACCTTTTCTTGAAAAGTCATAGACAACTATCGTTTCTATCTAAAAAAATATTTTTGTCGCAACTCAGAAACAAAAGCACACATGAAAAAATTGATTAAACTGTTTTATAAAGAACATAATCATTTACAACTTTTATAGTTTTATTGAAGTATTTAGTTAGCCTTCAAGTTTTTGAAGAAAACAGGTGGAGCACCGAATTGGCCTCCTGAAACTGAAAATCTTACTTTATTTAACGGTGCTTCTATCTGCTCTAGTTTCCGAGATATCCATAGTTGACATCAAAAAAGACATTTTGTATATATATATATATATATATATATACAATGTGTCCCAAATTCGCTTCTCTATAAAGGGATCTCGGCTCCTGTTATACCTACGGCAAAGTTAAATGGGGAAAGTTTTAGAGGAAGCTTAGAGCATTCGATGTCCGGTTTCAGATTTACGATCGGTCAATTGGTTTTGAAAATATCGGCGAAAAACCGAAAATGGCGGATTTCGTTTTTCGCCAGTAAATCCGAAATGGTTAATTTGACAGCTGTCACAATGTGAGATTGTTCGGACAATTTTTTAAGACGAATAAGATGGCGTGTATGACATGTCACAATCGTCTTTTGTTATCCCACAATCTGCCTCAACTTTCATTTTTCTTATGGCTGCCATATTGGATTTTTCGATTTTTGGAAAGAGCGCAATATTTCCAGTTTAGTGATGTCTCACAAGTGCATAAAAGATTAAGGTTTCATCGAAATATCACACTTTCTAGAGTTAGGTCTTATTTATTATTATTAGTAGGACATGATTTATTTGTCAGTAAAATTGGGTTTCATTTTTTCCATATAAGGTGGCTCTGACTTTGACGTTAAATAATTCAAAGTAGTGTTTTCATAAGTAGTACGCTTTTCTGTCATTAAAATCATGAACGTGACACACAAATTGTAAAAGCCTGTTGAAAATGGCCGGTATTCCCTATTCAAATGAAGAAAAGTTTGACATGTTAGCGCTTTACTTACAGTCAAACAGAAACGCCGACATTACCTCAGCGAGGTATTTGAAGATGTACCCCAAACGACGGCAGCCTCATAAAACCCACTTCAGAAAAATTGTAATTAATTTAATTAACTATGGGGCCTTCGAACAACCTAAAAGCGGATACAATATTGATAATGAAAATCATGACAGAAACATTTTACAAGCTGTCAACGAAAACCCCAGTGCATCGGTAAGAACGGTAGAACGGGAAATTCGTGTGTCAAAATCAACGGTGCAAAGAGTGTTAAAAAAAACCCACAATAGTTCCAGGACTTAAGGAAACTGATTTTCCAAGACGAATGCGCTTCTGCGAGTGGTATACTAGAATGTGTAATGAAAATCCCAATTTTGTTAATCACGTCTTGTGGTCAGATGAGAGTAATTTTACGAATTGTGGAGTTTTTAATAAGCACAACATTCATCATTGGGCTGTAGAAAACCCTCACGAAGTGCAGAGAGACGTCTACAGACCATATTTGGAAGTAACGTTTGGTGTGGGATTATTGGTAATTTAATCTAACTTACCTATTTTAATTGGGCACCTATGTATTATAAATTATTAATCATTGCAGGAAATCGACTTATAGGACCGTTTTTGTTTAACTATAACTTAAACGGACAGAGGTACCTAGAGCTTTTGCGAAACCAGGTTGTGCTGGCTTTACGAGCTACTCTCACCGAAGATGAGTTCAGAAGAACCTGGTTTCAACAGGATGGATGTCCAGCACACAACACCATTCAAGTCAGGAACTTCTTAAGGGAGCAGTTTGATGAAAGAATTATTGCATTAAATGGTCCAATATCTTGGCCTCCTAGATCCCCTGACCTTTCGCCCTTGGATTTCTACCTCTGGGGTCACACAAAGAATGAGGTCTACGAGTTTGATCCTCCTGCGACCATGGAAATCCTGAGACAGAGAGTTTTGGATACATTTAGAAATAGTGTTAACGGAAAAATACACTTGCTAGGGTTGTACGAAAAACAGTCACCAATTGTCAAAAATGTCTCGATGTAAATGGACATCATTTTGCAAATCTGTAAATTAATTGTAATTGTAATTTTATTGTAGGTTGTTCAAAGATTCTAGTATTAATTAAATTAATGACGATTTTTCTGGCTTTATTTTTGACACACTCATAGCTGGGAATTTGTCCCAAAACATCTGTCTTGTTGAGAGGTCGTTATTTAATTTCATGTTTTATTGAAATTTCAAGTAGTTTTATACATTATTTATTAATGTTATTTTGCGACAAATAAATCATGGCCTACTAATAATAAATAAGACCTAACTTTAGAAAGTGTGATATTTCGATGAAACTCTAATCTTTTATACAGTTGTGAGACATCACTAAACTGGAAATATTGCGCTCTTTCAAAAAATCGAAAAATCCAATATGGCGGCAATAAGAAAAATTAAAGTTGAGGCAGATTGTGGGATAACAAAAGACGATTGTGACATGTCATAAACGCCATCTTATTCGTCTTAAAAAAGTCATCTCACATTGTGACAGCTGTCAAATTAACCATTTCGAAAAACGAAATCCACCATTTTCGGTTTTTCGCCGATATTTTCAAAACCAATTAACCGATCGTAAATCTGAAACCGAGATCCCTTTATAGAGAAGCGAATTTGGGACACATTGTATATATATATATATATATATATATATATATATATATATATATATATATATATATATACATACACATACACATACACATACACATACACATACACATACACAACACATACACATACACATCACATACACATACATACACATACACATACACATACACATACACATACACATACACATACACATACACATACACATATACATACACATACACATACACATACATATACACAAACACATACACATACACATATACATATACATATACATGTACATATACATATACAAAATGTCTTTTTTTGATGTCTACTATGGATATCTCGGAAACCAGGGCAGATAGAAGGACCGTTACATACCATTTAGGAGGCCAGTTCGGTGCTCCACTTGTTTTCTTCAAAAACTTGAAGGCTAGCTAAATACTTCAATAAAATGATAAAAGTTGTAAATAATTATGTTCTTTATAACACAGTTTAATCAACTTTTTGATGTTTGCTTTTGTTTTTGAGTTGCGACATAAATATACATTTTTTTAGATGGAAACGATAGTTCGCCATGGCTTTTCAAGAAAGGACTTTTCTGGCATTTCTTACACATGACATTTGAAAATATTATACAGGGTGTTGCCAAAACTGTTCACAAAATCATACTCTTCCAAACGCTAAATCTCAATTTTTTTAAATGGAATGACATGATTTTTTACGGAAAAATGTTGATTAAGTAATAAGCTAAATTTCTTATAAAACATGTACTGTTTTAGTTTTTGAATCCACAGTTGCCGTAAAGCTTGAAGCGGTAAATTATCAAAGCAATCTTGTAAATCCTTTTCCAAAAAATTTAAAAAGGTTTCACCATTAACTGTTTGATCAAAAAAATAGAGTCCCAAAATACTTGTTCCAACAATACCGGCCCATACGTTAAATGTCCATCTATGTTGATGGTCTAATGGCATCACATATCTTGGATTTGTATCACTATAATAATGGGAATTATAATGATTTACAAATCCATTTTTGTGGAAGGTAGCTTCGTCAGTAAACAATACGTAATCAAAGAAGTCCTGTTTTTCATCTATTTTATTTAATGCCCAAAGGCAGAAAATTCTCCTATATATAAAATCCTGATCCCTTAATTCTTGTGCTACTTAGATGTGGTATGGATGAAACTTTTGCTTGCGAATTATTTTATTTATCCTTGATTTTCCTGTGGATTTTCCACGACGGCTTGCATGAAATGAAACTGAGTTTCCTCGTTTGATGCAATGGTTGAACGTTCGCCATTTGATTCATAATTGTTGTTTCCATTCCTTTCAAACCTCTCCTTCAGCCTTTCAAATGCCAAGCGATTTGGATGTCTTTCTGTATTTGGAAATTTTTGAGCGTAAATTCTACTCGCCAATAAACAATTTCCGTCGGATGCGCCAATGCAATAAATCAATTTTTCTTTTGAAAAATTCATTTTAGTATTTAAATATTGTTTAAATTGAATTTTTAAACTGTCAGTGTCAAACAAACATTCGTTTATTAATGTTTCCATGACAACCATGGCCAACTAATATAAATTTTTAAAATTGAGGTGTGTATTTTAAAAAATCGGAACTGTGGTTACCTAGACTTTCTCATATAACATAACGCAATTATAGTAGAGTGAAATAAAAATAGGTGTCTGCTAAAACACTTTTAAATAAGGGAAAATGAAAGTCAAGACGTCTGTGCTCAATCTCATAAGCGATCGTTAAAACCAATAGAATATTTCACAAGATCTGTTTACGAGACACAAATCGGTGAAGGTAAAGTACCACTTCCGGTAAACTACTTTTGTTCAAACATCATATTTAAGGGTGTCGCCTAATATAACTTACCCGTGCCAAATTCAAAATAGATACGTTCATACTTTAGAGTAGTTTATTTGAAGTGTGACTCAAAACTATTAAGGTAAAGCGCCACTTCCGATACACAGATTTTGATGAAACGTTATATTTAGATGTGTCGCCTAATATAACTTACCTCTTCCAAATTTGAAACAGATACGTTGATATTTTGCAGCAGTTTATTTGAAGCGTGACACAAATGTGTTAAGGTAAGGTGCCACTTTCGGTACTCGGATCTATCCGAAAACTTGACAGATATCGATTTTGAAGTATCGCCTCCATGCCGAATTTCAACTGTCTAGCACAAAGCGTACGAGCGCTATCGTGTTTACATACAGACACACACGCACGCACGCACTCACGCACGCACGCACCCACCCACTCACCCATACGCACGCACGCACGCACGCACGCACGCACACACGCACGCACGCACGAACGCACGCACGAACGCACGCACGCACGCACGAACGCACGCACGCATGCACGCACGCTCGCACGCACGCGTGCGCCCACACACACGCACGCACGCACCCACCCACCCACCCACCCACCCACCAACTTTATAAAAAAGTTAGCTTATTACTTAATCAATATTTTTCCGTAAAAAACGTCATTCCATTTAAAAAAAATTGAGATTTTTTGTTTTGAAGATTATGATTTTATGAACAGTTTTGGTAAAACCCTGTATAATATTTTAAAATTTTTATAGGAATACAAAGTAAGTGTGTATATGCACTAGTAACTAGCAAAATATTTTCCTTTAAGGATATCAAATAGAAAAAATATGCTCTTTGTCAACAACACGTGAAAATCGCGATTTTTTAAAAAACATTAAATATCTCAAAAACTTTTAATGTTAGATGGTAATAGACCGACTCTAAATTTATAGAATAATCAGAAAATGTAATAAAGTACAGGGTGTCCTGTTTAAAGAAATGAAGTTGCATGCTCTCCGGTTCATATGGGACACCCTGTATAAACGGAAATATTTTCTTTAAGTATGGATTTTATTACTGAAAAACTTTTGTATTTACGTTTTTTCCTATCCCTATTGTGTAAGGAGATATCCTCAGTAGTCGCACTCAGGCACCATTATATATATATATATATATATATATATATATATATATATATATATATATATATATATATATATATATATATATATATATATATATATATATATATATATATATTATATATTATGTTTCTATTTAGATTTCACAAGTATTCATGTTTAAATAAGACAATTTTTTTGTAAATAAACGTAAAATTAATTCAACGTTTGAACGTCCTTTGTTCCTTTGTCAAATTATTTGACAATTACAGAAATTGAAATAAGGTAACTATTTTAACAAGTACAAAATATGAAACAAGGTAACTTAAAATTTAAAATTAAATTAGTTACCTTGTTTCATAAAAAATTTATTTTAAAATAATTATTATTAATTTATATAATTTAAATAAGTTCCCAAAGGACGTATTATGTGATATCTTAGCCATTAAACTTAAAGATAAGTTTCTAGAAATTGTCTATTTATATATATATATATATATATATATATATATGTATATACAGGGTGTCCCAATAGTGCGTATTTGGTCGATACCTTAGCCATTAAACTTTAAGATAAGTTTACATACGAAAGTCTGTCTATTTTTTATAAGCTGCATCAATCCTTAAAATTTAGTTTGGTTTCTACAGGTAATTTAAAACGTACAACATTAGAACTTTTGATTTTTAAATAGAACATCCTATATATATTTTATTTATTCAGAGTTCTCCTTATAATTTTACATTATAAAATTACTTAAAGCTAAATATTATAGTTTTGAGATATTTGCAAAGTTAACTCAAAACATTTTATATAGTAATTCAAGTAGGCGTATCTCAAGTTATTTTAAAGATAAAAATAATCTTTGGTATAGAATTTATTCATACATGAGCTTACTTTAATCTATTCTCAAAATTAGATTTCAATATTCAGAGTGATCACAAAAATTAATTCAATAACATAAATTTGAAAATGCTATATCTTCATTTTCTTAAGTGGCACACCCTATACTTTTTTAATGCCTTGGCTTCGTCTATTAATCGGCTTTCATTTCTATTAAATATGTTCTACGCCTATCTCTAATAGTTTCGGAGATATTTAAGTTTGTTCAATTTTTTTCGTTGATAACACTGAAGAAGAGTAACTTTAGTCGGTCAAAGCAAGCTATGAATACATAAGAAACTAAAAAATATATTAACAGAAATACAAACACTTAAAATTATACATTTTTGTACGCTGTACATAAATGCGTGGAACAAATTCAGTAAAATTGCACAAGGGTCAAAACCACCCTCGCCTCCTGATAAATCTTTCAAGATTTTTTTAGGTGTGGTTATGCAGTTCTAAGACTTATCCACCTGGAAGGCTTACTCATCCTCTTCATTTTTTGACTTTTGTAAAAACTCCGCGGACAAAATTATTCTTACAAGTGTTGAATATGTCCTCAGAGCATCGTCTCAGAGCATCGTCGTTTTCTCGCAGTTCCTTTATAGGATTTTGAATTCTGTCCCACAGTTGTTCGGAATCATTGATTTGAATCTCATACACTCGTGTTTTCAACGCTTCCCAGATGGAGAAGTCGCAAGGGTTCAAATTTGAAGACCCTGGGGGCCCTCGAATTGGTGCTTCTTGTCCTCTATCAATTCACCTACCAGAAAATTTTTCATGAAAATATTCTCTTATGGCACGTGCATAATTAGGTGGTGCAGCATCGTGTATGAAGGACAAGTTTCGACGAAAATAAAGAGGCACGTCATCTAATAATTATCGAAAAATTTCGTGAAGGAAACGAAGGTAAGTAGCGCCTTCCAGTCAGTCAAGCAATCGGAACGGCACAACTATAGAATTGCCAATAATTCCGACCCCGACATTGATTTCAAATTTTCGTTGATTATGTCTGCCTTTAATAGCATGGGGATTTTCATCTGCATAAATATGTTCATTGTGTAGGTTCGTAATGCTACATGTAAAACAAGACTCATCGGTGAACAAGATATTAGTGGGGAATCCGTTGTCGACCGCACTGCGTTCACGAACAATTTGTGACAAACTGAAACGTAGTCAAGTGGAAATAATTTTTGCACTAGCTGTATGTGGAATGGACGAATCAATTGATCGCCTAAGATCCGACTTACAGTACTTTTCGGAATCCCATTCTCTCGTTGCAACCTTCTGGTACTGGTCCGATGATTATTAACCATCATTTGAAGAACAGCAATGGACCTTCGAGCTTGTCGATGTCGCTTACAGAGTATATTCTGACTGACTTGAAGTTTCCTGTTTATCGGAGACATCTTTCGATTCTGGCAAAAGTTTTATGATTTGGCATTCTCCTATTTGGATACCTCTCTTGATACACGAGGGCACTTTTGCGGCAGTTACCTTTACAGTATCCAAGGACTAATATCATGTCGCTCTGCTCATGGAAAGGGAAATCCATATTTGATGCCTTCCAAAGTAACAGCAACAATAACAGTAATAGCAATTGAAGCAATAACGGTTGTCGCGATAAAACAAAGCAATGCAGAAACACCTAGAAGTGAACCAATTATTGGAATATCTACTGTTAACAGTAACTGGCACAATGAATTTGTTTTCTGTCAAAATCATGACTTGTTTTGTCACCATATCGACCACTGACTAGATGTCTTACTGAAATTTTATTAAACTTGTCCTAAGAATGTCGGTTATCAGTGTTTAAGAACATATTTTTTCCTTCGAAAGTATGCGAAATGAGCAATTTTTACAAGAGTCAAAAAATAAAGACGATGAGTAAGCCTTCCCGTTAAAGAATTCTGAGAACCGTATCACCACCCCTAAGAGAATTTAAAAAAAATTAACAGAAGGTAAGGGCTGTTTTGATTCTGGATTCTTTCGATTCATAAATGGCGGCAATCCTCTAAAATACACTTCCCCCAAATTTTAGTGAATTTGTTCTACTCATTTCCGTGTATCGTACAACAATTTAATTTTATGTAATGTAATTGTATCATTGCTAAGCTGGGGATCTTATTTTTGATGTATAGGGCATTTATCAAAACATTATTACTAATAATTGGGATTTTGGTTATGATCAGGTTAATCGTAAAACTTAACTTGCAGAGAGGTTATGAAAAATTTAAAAATATTATTGTTTAGCAACTTAATTTATTATAGCCTAACAGTTTTAAAGATTACAAATGTCATAATCGTGAATTTGTAAAAATGCACGACTACGCTAGCGCACTAAGTTCGTCATTATTTACGTAGTGAAGACTACACTATATATTCAGACATATATATATATATATATATATATATATATATATATATATAGTGAGTATATAGTGAGGTTTTTTTTCACTGAACATAGCAAAACATATAACACTATTAATCCTATGTTCAGTTTAAAAAACCAAGTCAACGCATTGCCACCGGTTACTTGTTACAAAGCAACCCAACTTACAGGTGTGTTATTTTTTAATTTGATTGTGAATAGTTCCGACAGATGGTATTGGTCTTTCGGGATAACTTACAGAAAACAAATCGCGCACTTGTCTTATACTCATATTGCAGTTGCACCAGCGTAGAATCTGAATATGTTCATCTTTTAAATACATGCTGCAAACCACTAGTGCAAATTAAACTTTGTAAAAAGAAATCAGTTTTTAAAGTTTTTCATGACATTAGAGACAATTGTTTAATCAAAGGTTGACTGATAATGTTGAAATTGCTCTGGTAATGCATTAACTTGGTTTTTTAGAACTGAACATAGGGTTAATAGTGTTAATATGTTTTGCTGAGGTTCAGTGAAAAAAGAACCTCACTGTATATATATATATATATATATATATATATATATATATATATATATATATATGTGTGTGTGTGTGTGTGTGTGTGTGTGTGCATGTGTATGTGTATATAGTATTCACGTAAGGTGGCGATCACCTGACTAGCTAGTCAGATGAATTACGACAAATACCAGCACTCAAGACACGATGAAATTTAGTGTAATACTCTAAAATGTATTCGAAGTTTAATGCTTGGCTTACTTTTTTAAAATATTGCAGCCCTTTGTTCAAATCATACACTTAGTTGGTCACGTGGTTGCCACCTTGCGTGAATCAGAGTTTACGAACTACCAAAACAACCAATTGGCAACAAATACAGTACTAAACAGAATTAAGGCAAAAACTTGATTTACATAATGGAAACCTGGGCTTTCTACCAGAACATAATCCACATATTCCAGGTCCATAGGTTTGTTCAAAGTGATTTGTAAAACGACAACAACTTGTAACGTGCAAAAATCGATATTTGATCCATTCGTATCGACTTCATAATTCTCTGTCGAGTTGCTGTACTAAAACATTCTTATTATTTGATGTTAACTGGTTCGTTTGGTTGATTACCGCTAGAGGGGGGGTATTTCCGGTAAAGTTGGTGAAGTCGTCATGACTAAAAAGTAAAGGCGTTGTCTTGAAAATTTTCTATTGTTGCTATTCATCCCAATCGGCAATATCTAAAATAGAAGACCTAATTAAATAATTATCATTCACGTACGGCTATACTTACTAGGTGATGATTATTGCTCACTGAAAGAAGCGGATATATTTGAGAACACTCTTTTCATTCGTGGGTAAGAAACCGATATTCCTTTAATCTTTGGTAATGTTTAAATATCTCTTAGTGGATGAACACTTCGAACTAAATAAATAGTTGATAGTTAAAAGTAATTACAACTTTTGGAGCTCGACTAACATCGTAGATGTAAAACAGTTGTCACTGTATTAATTTGCATTTATTCGTGTAATGTTGTTTTAGATCTTACGTTCTTACGTTATTTCGCTCCTACCTTCTTTCGTTCTTACGTGCCTTCGGTCTCTTCGTCGTTACGTTTTGGGATTTTTGTTTGTCTAGTAATTATTACGATTCAGGTGGATGGCTGTAAGTTTCTACTAGTTACCGACGTAGTATCATTCTATCCTGCAGTCGTCTGTACCTCCCTTAACTAGGGCGAAGCTGCTCATAGCTGAATATACAGCTTACTTCTTCGTCGAACCAGGTCAGAATATTCTATTATAAATTACGCTCGTTATAAAGTGGGTACGATAGACGCTGAACTTGCATAAAGGTTATAGTATCTACTGCACTCGAATATAACTTGCTATTGTGTAATTCCTGTAGAACGATCGTAACGTTAATTACTTTGTGGGTTGGTTATAATAAAATAACTTAGGCTTAATTTGTCTTTTTTTTACTACAATCTCTTGAACCACACGCATGTTTGGATTAGGGTTGCCATCCGTTTTGCGTTAATAACGCAAAGAAAACATACATTTTTTTAATTTGTCTTTTAGGTTTAAGCATGTGTTTTAATATTGTGGTGGGAAGGGTTCAGTATATACACGACATGTTGTTGTTTATCTATTGGTAAACGTTTGCTAACGTCTGGTGTACACTGAACAATCGTTTCCATACACGTATATATGTTTCTACTGATTATTTATAGGGAGTTTGTATAAATTTTGTTTCTTTTGTGAAACAACGGCAAGTCAAATTACCGGAATTATAAGCTAATGTATATACTTTGACTGTATGTGAATTGCTCCTTTTCAGGATACTCTTGAAAAATCTTTCAACAGACCCGAGAAGTCGACTAAATATTTAATCTTTTAAATTTTGTTTTTTTTTGCTTTCGAAAAGAATTTTGAACACGCTTAGTTAACTTGCGTTCAAATTTGATCCGTGAATCAAGTAATTGTATTGGGGAAAACTTTAATATCAACGTATTATTATTATTATTTGTTTGTGATAATCAATTATGATGAACAGAAGTTGTATATTTAAACGGAACACGTTTATCCGATTATGGAAATTCAATTAATACAAGGTTACTAGGGGAACTGTTATTTGTTTCTTATTTCTCCATTTTCTCCCCGGTTCAAGCTTTACGGGTCCCTCTCTCTCTCTCTCTCATAAAATCATAATTTTCTCTTGTTAAAAGCTTGTGGCGCTCAAACTTTGTTTACTATACTAGTTACGTGTACTACTACGACTGGTTTTCTTTCTCACCAACCTAAAAATATCTAATATTTATCTGCGCTCAAAACCACCCACGCTAACCCAGTGCTCTGCGACTAAACTGTAGTTAGACTGAGTTCTCAGCCGTGCTCTCTAACTTACTCAATTTTTTTTAAGTGGCGTGATAGGCTAGTTACGTGACAAACTCTTAACCCTAAAAGAACAATGAGTTTATTGAACTGGACGATCATAGACTCTACTACAAACCAAGATCTAATTTAATAAAACACTTATCTTTTTTGGTTTTTTTTAATGGTGTATTTTAAATTATACAATCTAAACGTTTCGATAACACTTACAGTTATCTTCGTCAGTAGTAATTCTGTTAAAAATTGTTAAAGATGTTGTGAACAATTTTGTCAAAGTTGAATTTATTTTTATATTACAAATATGATTTTACAAAATACAGAAAACCTACTAATATTAATATTTACGTGTATGCTTGTAAACAACATTATTGATTCCAGATTTGATTAAATTTTTTCTTCTAATGCTTAGGTCGCAACTTAACTTTGACAAAGGGATATTAAGAATCACAGAGAAACACAAAAGAGCAAACTTATTTTATTAAATTCCGCTTGAATGTAATATTACATGCGTTCTTATTATAAAAATAATGTACATATTATTTATTGATATATTTAAAGTTCACAAAGTTTATGTTAACTTCTAATAACTTTTCATATTAACTTTTAATTAGGTTCAATAATAAACGATACTGGGGTATGTTAAAAATGTAACCTGTTGAAGTATACACCAAGTTAAGGATTTAATAGTTTAACTGTTTATCAACATTTATATAAATTTAAACTAAAGGTTAGGATAAAATTAATACAAAAAATATCACCAAACGTTTTTATTTGTTAAGCCATTGTTATAAAATTCGCTAGATGTTTGCGAACAAAGCATTCTTGTGTTTTATTTCGCTAGTCAGTTTAAGTTGAGGGCATCAAATAAGCATGAAATATAACATTTCACTGACGATCAGTCACAGTACATGTAAAACTGTAAATTCAGCACAAAATCTCGGTAACCTACAGAATCGAAAAATTTCTTATACATATTAATGATGCGTCGTATATCTACAATCCTTTTAAAACTTGAACTTTTTAGCAAACGCTAACCGTAAGAGCTTAGTTTTAAGAATTTTGAATAATTTGGATGTCCTTAAATATGATGCAGTAGTCTACGCTTCCCTGTATTCTTGTCATACGTATAAGTGATGTTTATAAGATACTATTTTCTTATAATTTTGTTTCATATTCAAATAATAGTTGAGTCTTTTAGAGCTATAATAAAAAGGTAATATTATTACGTTCTCTTGATCCTCATTCTAAGACTACACGCAAGAGAAACTAAGAAAAAGGTATATTAAGTGTACCTATATTATTACGTCTTCTTTCCTACCTGTTTTTCAGTAACAAATTATCACTTTTGTAGCAATTAAGTTACAACTGTGTCGACGAGGATGGCCACTATTGGTAAAATTTCAGAACTTCAAATTAGCGCAAAAAGCTGGACAATATATATGTTGCCAGATTACAACAATATTTTCCTGCAAATGATGTAGTCGATAATTTAAAATTAAGTACTTAACATTATTAACGGATGTGACTCATTCTTAAAATTGTACGAACTAAGATTTAGGCAACGTAAGTCTTCATTGAATCCGCAAAGTATATTTTAGTGAATATTTTTATGGACAGATGTCTCCACATAAATTTCCCTAAAATTTCAAAGAAAGTTGAACATTATTGAACGTTTTTTTTATATTTTAAACTAGAAAGATTATCCATTACATGCACTTATTTTATAGATAGAGTCAAACATATTTTGCTGCAACAGTGAATTTAATTTAGGACATGGGTTTGATTATAATTGCATACCATCATAATACATAACCTATATATTTATAAGTAAACAAATACTTTTTGTTATTATAAGTTTTTGTTATGAACGAATAAGTTCAAAGGTAAATATGTAATTAAAAATGATTATTAATTTTATTAAATACATAAATAAAAAGTTTACCTCCAGTAGGATTTGAACCTACGACCTGTACTTTGCTAGAGTACCGCGCTAATAATAATTTTTAATTAAATACTTTTTATATTTATTACAAATTAAATCATTTGAGGTAGAAAAATTGATAAAAGTTGCAATTAGTTTGTTATTCCCGAAAATTCATTTTCATTTTCAGTTCAAGCTCTCGGAATCGATCATCAGTAGGCTTGATCTCAATAAGGCGACTAGCCCAGACGGTATCCCAGCTATTGTCTTAAAGAAATGTTCCCCCGAACTAGTACCAGCCCTATCTAAGCTCTATACGATCTCTATGTCTTCTGGGGAATTCCCTTCATCGTGGAAGTTAGCAAATGTTCAACCTATTCCCAAAAAAGGCGATAAGACCGATCCCTCAAATTACCGACCAATTGCCATCACTTCCATTTTGTCTAAAATCATGGAAAAAGCAACCAATCAGCAACTACTCACGTTCCTTGAAAATAACAAACTTCTTAGTGACCACCAATATGGGTTTAGGCAAAGTCGTTCAACAGGCGATCTTCTTTCATGTGTGACCCAAGTTTGGAACAATATACTAGAGCAGTCCGGTGAAACAGTTGTAGTCGCTTTAGATATCTCAAAGGCATTTGACCAAGTTTGGCATAAGTGTTTACTTGCCAAACTCGCCTCGTTTGGGTTAAATGATATGCTCATCAACTGGGTTTCTAGTTTCCTTGATAAAAGACGAATACGTGTCATATTTGATGGTTTTTTTTCAAAAGAAGTTAGCAGTAACGCGGGCCTACCACAGGGATCCGTTATAGCGCCTACACTTTTTCTACTGTACATAAATGACCTTATTTCTTCAACAACTAACCCCATCCATTGCTTTGATGACGATAGCACTCTTCACTGTAGTTCATCTCAGTCTACTCATAGCGATAATCCACCTTCTATGTCAAACCAAGAAATTAAAGCTGAAATGGCAAATTCAATCAACAAAGACATTCAACGTATTCTCGAATGAGGAAGCAATAATCTAGTTAAATTTAATGCTAACAAAACTCAGTGTTGCCTTATGTCCGCCAAAAAAGATCGATCATTTCCTGTTGTAAGTATGAATGGCTCAGTTCTTAAGTTTTCAGACTCTATTACTCTGTTGGGTATGACTGTATCTTCAAATCTCTCATGGGTTGACCATCTTCTGTCAGCTACCAATACAGCTGCTCGTAAAATAGGCTTTTTTATCAGATCGAAGCAGTACTTTACCTCTCGACAACTTCTGCTGTATAAGGCCCAAATTCGGCTTCATCTGGAATATAATTCTCACCTCTGGGTTAGTGCTCCACAATACGCTCTCTATATCGATGATCGTATTCAAAAGAGAGCGATTAGGCTTATAAATGACCCGTCCTTAATTCTCACATACAGTCCCTTGAGCATAGAAGGATGGTTTCAGTTCTTTCTTTGTATTATCGTTATTACAACGGCTATTGTGCTGCTGAATTATATTCTTTGATACCATCTCGGGCTATCTTTGCGAGAAACACTCGGTTAGCTCAATCACATCATCAGTATGCAGTACAAATCTCCACTTGTACCAAACGGGCGCAATCCACATTTTTCTACACGGCTTCTAAGCTCTGGAATGATCTCCCTAGTTCCTGTTTTCCTCTCACTTATGATATGAGAAAATTTAAGGTAGCTGTTCATAGGCATCTATTGGCAATTCATTATCCCTCTATCCTTCCTCCTAAGTGTTCCTGAGTGCTTTAGCACGATAGGCCTAATTTAGCCTGTTCAGGTCCACAATCATAAAAAAAAAAAATTCCCAAGATTTATAACAACCTTTCTAGAAGCATAATTATTGCTTTGTAATCGACATAATTCTTGTAGATGCTTTACGTTTACGATAACATAAATATCTATACATTTGTGATTATTTCATTCTTGTAGAAGAAAGTGACTATACAGAGTAACGTAGTTTGAAGTTCAACGAAATTATAGATGTTTAATATTTTAATTTGGGGCGTAGTTTAAATACTTAGATTTCATATTACTCCACGTTAGATAGAGTTATCAACAGCTTATGTAAAAATTAGAATATTTATATTACAATGAGTAGAAAGGGACTTTCCATTAAATCTAATGAATACTATAAACTTGAAAATAAAAGCAATTATTAAATTAGAGTTAACGTTTCGATTTATTCTAAAATCATCGTCTGAACTTAACATATGTGCAAAAGACAAAAAGTAAAATTAAAACGAATTTATAAAACACATCAAAGTTGAAATAAAATTATACAATTATACAATTTAGGTTATATGAGTTAACTGCAGACAAGAAGATCTGGTTAGAAAAAAATTAATTCTATACGCAAGAATTGGCCATCGGAATTTAACAGAAATCCACGGTCACTGGTAGACTTGGAGCGCTGGAAAGCCACCGAATATCGACAATTTGTACTTTATCTTGATCCCATACTCCTAATAGACTTTCTTCTCAAAAAAGTTTATAGCAATCTTATGCTATTCAATTTCGGAATAACGATTTTATTGAATCCTGTATTAAATAGAAATTATAACCAATACGCCTCAGAAATTTTACAACTGTTTGTGCAACATGCTCTTCTCATATATGGGAGTGAATTTTGCGTGTACAATGTACATGCAATCAGTGATCTTGCAGAAGATGCAAAGCATTTTGATTCACTTGACGGAGTGAGCTGTTTTTCGTTCGAGAATTATCTTGGAATGTTGAGGAAAATGCTTCGAAAACCTAATATGCCATTAGAGCAGATTGTTAAATGTTTACTTGAGGCCCGTAATGATCAAACAATTATTGGTGCAGTTAATATTGGTCTCACAGGCATTATTAATGACATTGGTGATGAAATAAGGTGTTCCTTTCCTGGAATTTATTATAAAAAATATGTTTTTCAAGATTTTGTGTTGTCTAACAAACCGGGAGATGATTGTGTTGCGTTAGTTAACACTAAAATTATAAAAAATTGTGACTTTTGTACAACATTTAAACTGTACGAGTATGATAGGGGTGGAACTCGATGTAATAAAACCATTCACAGATTACCCCACCGATTCTGCCGTGCTACACACTTATGAAGTTTCTAAAAATAATCTAAATAGATGTGCTGTCTACCCTTTAAAAGATATTTTGTCTAAAGAGTTGTTGCTTCCATATGGAGACCATAGCGTTTCCTTTATTACACTTGCAAAGATAATTATATAAGATGGTAAATTCAATCCTGATTGAACTTGATCAATGTTTTTAGGTGATTAACACCATTAATAGTTATTTCAAGTAATATTAGTTCTATTTCTAGCTTATACTTTTTTGTGGAATTCCCAGAAAAGGTTGACGAAAATGGTCTGGTGTGTATGGCCGTGATATCAAGTAAGTGAACAGTTATAGGAGATAATGTTAGGTACTGCATGTGGCCATATTATCTTAAGACAGATAAGTTGAGGGCGAAACCAGTGGTTAATCATATCGATTCGGATTTCACCAAGTGTACGAAATGTTAAATAATTGTAAAATGTAAAACATGTGAGTTGTTGATTGGGGGGCTCGAAGGAAAAAGATATGATTCCTAAATTGTGTTAGTCAATAATAGAACCAAATGTAAATTTTCTTATGTTTCAGCTATTTAAAATGTAAATTAAAACGTTTGGAGGACACATCAAGTGTATCTCAAAGCGAAACAGAAAATGGCCCAAGGAAACGGCACAGAAAAAGAAACACTTTATTATTGAATTCAGATTGTGACCAAGTCTCAGAACAGTCGAGCTCGGAACAAAGAGATGACGATGCACCAGTTACACCAATATTAAGACCCTGTTCTACAAAAAAATGTGGATGTACGAGCATCAGCAGGCTCTTGTAGCAGTAGTTCAAGGAGTTTCAAACCATTGTCAGTTTCCACTCCAATGGCACGGAGGCAACCAATTAGACATGTACCAGCTGTTTCGGATACACCTTCTTCGTGTAAATCTGCTTATGCTAATTCATCAGTATGCCTCATTTGCCAACAAAATAGTGGTATGTAAAAGAGAATGTTAAGTATATGACAAATCCATGTGTGCATGATTTTCAGGCTTAATTTAAGAACTTTTAATAAAAGTTGAAAAATGGACCAGAATGTAAAATATTTGGGTTCCGGTTAATTCGTTTATAGTAATGGGTAGGTCCATAACCCCTTTATCTTCTTCAGATAAAGTATTCAAGTTTTTGTACAGTCATTGATCCCTATTGACTTTTTACTGTATACTTCTTGAAAATGGTTGTTGACCACCTTGCATAACTCTAAATGATTTTCGATAGTCTTATCGCCGTGTCTCAACACCGTAAGAGGTTTAAAGATTGACTTTATATTTTTCAGTAACGTAGGACTGTCGCAATGAACAAGTTTTTCATATTTATTAGCCATTAGGTGTTTTTCACTTATTCTGTGGTATGCGTCTTTTGTTTTCTCCATTAAGTCGTTGATATTCTGTTCTATTTCTTTTCCAATGCCTCGACTAAATGTTTTCAGTTGTATATTTAACTGTTGGATTTCTTGATACTTCTTCTATTTCGTTTGTTTTTTTTTATAACGGATCACTGTTTCTTTAATTTTTAGTTTGGGTTGGTTCCACCAAGAAACTATACTGCTCTCGTCAATGTGACCAGCGCACTCAGATAATAGAAATTATTCATTACCTCAATGAGTTGTTTGTCTTCTAGTAAATCATTACTGAATTTCCAATATGGAGAGTGGTTGATGGTCTTTCAAGAGGTAAAGGAAACGGAGACTGCCTTGTGATCCGAAAAGGTAGTGTTAATATCTGCTGATCGCAAGGAAGGAATTGGATCGTTCGAACAATATATTCGGTCTAAACGAGAAGCAGAATGGGTTTGTCCTTTTGCATAATACGTAAAGCCTCCTTTATCTCTATAAAGAAATCTCCAGCAATCAGAGAGGCTGGCCTCTCTAAAGAAAGTATTTAAGCGGTTTGATAAATACGGATTCCTTTATACGGAGAGACTTCGATATTTCCGTTCAGTACAATTGAAGTCGCCACCTATGACTGTATTCTTTTACAATTTTAAAATGTTGGCCATTTCAGTTAATGTTGATAAAATTTGTGTTGCTGCATTAATGTTGTGAGGTACGAAAACATTTAAAAAAGTCCACCTTGCATTGTTAATGAAGATTGACAATTTTTGTACGTAAGAATGTACCAAGATAGAGTGTTGGATGACTTTAAATTTAAGGTCATTCCTTAAACTTTTAGCATTAAGAGTAATTATTTTTAAACTCTCCATTGCAAAGTTTAGTAACAACTATGGCCAGAACTATCGATTGACGATCTCCGCTCAGGTGATCCTCTAGGGGACTGCAATGGTGATGTCGGCAATCCTTCTTTGTTTAAATCTTTCTTAATATAGTTCTTTTTGGCATCGTTCCGAAAAACTGGGAATCGACTGCTTTATCAAATCAATCACCTTGTTAACATCTTCGGTATACTGTTTCAATACGTTTAATGTATTCTTACAACCTTTCAGGCGATTCAAAAAATCATAAAATGTAATAAAATCTAATACATGTTGTTTAATCGTTATTCCAAATTTCTTTAATTTCATCGTAGTTTTCAGGCGTCGATAAATTGTCCAACTTTTGTTTTTTGGACTCCCGTTTAATACTGGATTGTTCAGGTTTTGTAAAACTGTCGTGTGCGTGTGCGTGTGCGTATGCGTGTGCGTATGCGTGTGCGTGTGCATTTGCATGCACGTGTGTGAGTATTCATTGTTTTCTTTGCTCATTGCGGTTTTAAAAGTATACCATTCATACAAGTCATCACGAACAGCTCACCTTCCATCTTAAAGGTATGTGAATCTATTATTCTGTGGCTTTTCCTAATGACTGATTTCAATTTTCAGGTTAAGGTTTTACCCATTCGTTTTACCCCAAAGGTGTATAATATACTGATGTAAATCGTTACCGAACTTCATAGCAGCAAGTAAAGAATTATTTATACAATTTAAGTGATCACCTTGGGTTTGCAGTATTAAACGAATGGAATATAAAAGTGAAAGCTGACACTAACAAAAGTTCATAGTAGCTTGACAACAATTTAAACACCGTTCATTACAGTGATGTGGAACACGATGGATTTCCTCATATGACCGTATTACTCTAAGTGGAACGTTAATCGCTGAGCCAAGAAACCAATGTGAATGCACTCACCAAGCTCGAGTAGTTAATGGATACAAGATTTTGTTACAATGCCATCAATAATCCATACATATCTAGAGGTGAATGTGTGGAATAACTAACTTCGAGAACGTCAGCTTCGCACTTAAAGGAACTTTTAATCTGAACTAATAGCAAAGAAAACTTGCCCCTGAAGTCCGTGGTATAGCTATAAGTTAGTATATAAAGTTAGTAGATCCACTGATATAGATAAGAAACATACTACACCAATTTATTCAAGTGCTGTTAAGAAAGGGAACAACGGCTGAAGACAAAATGAGTCGTCAAAAATAAAAATTTTCCATTTGTTATCAATACATTCAATTAGGCGTAATTGTAAACCTCTCCAAATATACAGTTAAGTTAGCTATAACCTATTTTACAGTGAGAGACTGAGTTGCCTATCAAGTTTCTCAAGAAATCAAATAAGCTTCAAAAATTAATTAAATAAGGTTTATAATGCGACATGTTTGAGAATCTAACGGCTTTGTAGTTTTTTTAGTGCCTATATGTCTATTAATTTTTATTTGACATGAGGGATTAAAGGTTAATTGTCTATGTGACAGAAATTATTATTGTTGTTTTTACTCCTTCATTATGAACATTTACAAAACACTTGCAGTATTGCATAATTATTCTCAAACATGTATTATTTTATTTATTTTAGTTTCCCTTGCCACTTTGTAGGTCGGAAGGTCGTGTATTGTTCCATACCAGATATTTAGGTTATCAATCAATCGCCTAAATAGTTTTGAGACTGTTGTTAAAGTTATGTAGCAAGGAACAAAAACAAGAAATAAACATTTTAAATTGCAATTGATTGATATCCCTGACGAGTAGTTGACCACCACAATATTCGTGTTTGTATTCACATAACCTTAATACGTATACAAACATATTTCACAATGTTTGTGTATTCCTGACATTACAGGAATAACGATGAGCATACGAACTTACATTGAAACTATCATCTAACACATTCAAAACTACCAAAAAAATATAAAAATTCATCCAGTGCGGTTATTAGTACAAAATTTAATAAACTATAATCTTTAACAACCAACTTAAACTAAATTGCAATTATTTTTTATTAATTGCTTCATGAAAATTATGTTCATTTTTTATTAAATTTTCTATTGAACCATAACGACCATAAAAACTGATTTTATAACACAAGACACTTCACACTTTTTTTGTTTAATATGTACAATATACAGGGTGGGTGTCAACTGAGTAGATGGAGGATTGCTCGTTAACTATAGAGATATCAAAACCAATTTTGGTGTGGTAATACACGATCATTGGATCTACATTCTAAAAGTATTTAAGTATATACAGGGTGATTGACAAAAATATGCCAACCCAACCCTGTGTTTTTTTAATGGAACACCCTGTATATTTTTGCATTTTTCGATTCACTGTTACATTTAGAATAGAATTATAGAAATTTGAATCTATCACTAACCATTCTGCTAACATCGTCACTTTAGTACCAAAACAGAGTTAACTTTGGAACCACGATGCGAGCGTTGTCACCACGATTTTGTAAATTTGTTTATACCATCGACTATTAATAATAGTCTACTAACAAACAAACTGGGAAATTTTTCGAAAACATGTAAAATCGTACAGAATGATTAACTTACGCGAAATGTAATTTTTCTCAATTTTTTCAAATGCAATACCCTGTATATTTTTTCACTTTTCTCTTCCCCCTGAAAAGTAGATACTAATTTAGTTTCAAGTTGTGGTATCTCTTATAGAAAATCCAGAAATTAGTACCAGAGAGCTAAGTACACACCTAGACTACAGTTCGCAGCTTTATTAAAAAAACACTAATTGCATCCTTATCATATCGAGCAACATCACGCTTTAAGTGAAGTAGATTTTCAAAATCGTGAATCTTTCTGCCAATGGGTAACTACTAAAGTCAATGAAGAACCCAATTTTGTTCTATTTGCGGACGAGGCAACTTTTCACAATAATGACAATATTAATACACATAACTATCATCACTATTCAGATACTAATCCACACATCTTAAGAGTTGTTGATCACCATCATAGATGGTCAGTTAATGTGTGGGGTGGAATAATCAAATTTAATGTGATTGCTCCTTTTTTCTTTGATGGGAGTCTTACTGGAGAAAGATATTTACAGTTCTTGGGAAATGATTTACGCGAGCTTTTGGATGTGGTTTGAACTGGATGGCGCCCTCCACACTATGCAATCAACGTTAGGCAATATTTCGATAGAAATTATCCGATGAGGTGGATAGGACGAGGTGGTGTGCAAAACTGGCCAGCCAGATCACCGAATCTTAAGCCCCTTGATTTCTTCCTTTGGGGCTACGTTAAAGAAAAAGCTTACCAACATCCTCCCACCACAACCAAAGATATGAAAAACAGAATTAGAGCTGTTGTTGCGATTGAATCTTTTACCGAGCGAATTGCAAAGTGTTTAGCTAGGCGTGGTCAGCATTTTGAACATTTAATTTGAATTTATGGTTTTATTCGTTTATGTTTACTTGTTCAACTTATTTTTAGGTGTAGCGAATCATTTTATTGTTTAGTTATTAATTAAGTTTTGCTATCAGTTAAAGGATTTATTTGCCATTCGTGTTTTCTTATTTGCTCTGGATTTTGTTTTATTTGTTCTTCTGTATGTCAATATTTTCAAATAAAGCGTCAATATCTCAAGAAGGGTCCGTCTTATGGCTATGAAACCTATTATCAATTAGTATCTACTTTTCACGGGGAATCGAAATGTGGAAAAATATACAGGTGTTGCGTTTAAAAAGATTGAGAAAAATTACATGTCGCGTAAGTTAATCATTCTGTACAGTTTTACATGTTTTCGAAAACATTCCCGGTTTGTGTGTTAGTAGAATATTATTAATAGTCGGTGGTATTTACAAAATCGTGGTGACAAGTGACGATATCTACAGAACGGTTAGTGATACAGATACAAATTTCTATACTTTTATTCTAAATGTATCAGTGAATCCAAAAATATACAGGGTGTTCCTTAAAACAATAGAGGTTTGGGTTGGAATACTTTTGTCAATCACCCTCTATATACCTAATTAGTTTTAGAATGTAGGTCCAAATGATCGTGTATTAACACACCAAAATTGGTTTTGATATCTCTACTAATTAAGGAGCAATCCTCCCTCCACGCAGTAAACACCCACCCTGTATGTTACACAACAGCAGTCTTTCTCATATTTCATTACAAAAGCTTAAATAGCACATTATATTATAAAACCCATTTAAGGACTAACAATTTATAAGCGAATCTCAATTAATTAAATGTTCTAGAATAACGTAATTCAATTTAAATTAATTAAATTAATTTAGTGTTGTTACAAATAGAAATTTTCGTATTAAGTTAAATGAAAAGAACATAATCAGTAAACATTGAATTTATTAACTAAAAATCTAATTTATGTTTGAAATTCTACATTTTAACTTTGCGGGATTTTTCAAATGCTTTGCGTGTGATATCATGTATAATCTAATGTTAATTTTTATCTTTATGACTAATATTGATGTCAACAACTTTATGAACGTTGCCCCAAATTGCATTAGATCCACATTTGTTGCGTGTTTGGATCTAAGATCTTAAACCTATTAAATAAAGAATTTAATGGACAGTAAAAGTTGTGAACATAAGAAGCTAACGGAAAACCTAAAGTGACTAAAGATAAAATTTATAAAAATGGTGGTTTAAAAGTGATCATATATATAATGGCAACGTTACAAATCAGATTGTTAAATACACTTTTAATGGTTATAGCTAAAAAGCCATAATCTAATTATACCACCTGATTACTTCCCCTTTTAGCGATTTTAAGCTTTGGAATTGATGGTAATATTAAATGTGCTTTGAAAAAACAGAGTTTGGTATTTATGTTCGTCCAAACGGAATTAGAAATAAATATTGCATTAAATTTTCGTTTTTTATTTTTTTACGTAAATTCAAATCACCAAATATTTATTTTTACAATAAAAAGTTAACAAACGATTTTAAGGAAAGTAACTAATATCTATTTTTCTGTAACATTGATTAAAATTATATTATAAAATATCACATAAATCTTAAAACACTTAGTATCTAGGGTTATGTTATGTTATTCAACCATTAGCGGGTTTTAAGCTCCATAAACTAAAGGACCATTAAAGGATAAATTTTATCCTTAAATTTCTAGTCCTTTCTTCAATGTTTTTAAATTATATGCATAACAGAACATATTGTGAAAAAGTCTTAAAAATAAAATGCCCTAATAGTATATAATGAAACTATGTATGATGCAAGGGATTATGGCATTATTGAAATGAGCGCAACGAATGCGATAATTTCATGAATGCCATAATTCCGCATTTATACAAGTTCAGGCGCTACTATATGCCGACTAGAGCTTTAATAGAAAAAAATACTTTTTACTGCAACTGTAGTGGTAGTAAAAATTATTTAAAAGCAGTCCTTAAACGATTAAATGTAGTTACTGTGGTTTCTGTGGTAGCTCATTATTCTAAATGACGTACACATTAATCCTGAAGGAGATTTGAGCGTTTGTGAAAAAATTATTTCTAGCTGGGTCAGGTATCAAACAATCTTCGTCATCACTGTCATTCAAATTTTCCATATTTCTCATTTTAGGCTAAAAAAAATTATTTTTATGCCCGCTCTTTCTAAAGCTAAGTTTAAGCAAAATGAAATCTTTTAATGATGAAATTAACCATAATAGTTTATTAAGTATACGAACGAGTAATTAATATTTACGTAATTAAACAGTACCACCTCAACAAAGACAATAAAAAAAATTAAAAACCCTAAATTATTTAACATCTAATCAAATGAAGTTTAGTTCTCTTGTCAATTATCTATTGACGAACCTGGATTAGCAGTTGCACCATTTAAGTTAGCTTAGTACGCATGCGTAATGTGCAATAAAATTTTTATTGCACTAGTGCACTAATCAATGTACACTAAGAAAGATAGAGAAAAACTTTGTTTGGGATGTGTTAATTTTGTGTCATTGCCATTCCTCATTCCTTGTTCCTTGTTTCTTATTTATACATATATCTATTAATTACGTAAACGTGTACATTTAATTATGTGCAAATAGATATAAAATAAACGAGGGATACGAGGTTGTTTAAATAATCTGTATCATAGGTGCTTTGTAACTGTTGTCTCATATTAGTTAAGTTTATCGGACTACTTCCACAGTTTTTTGACTGTGTAGTGCGACGTTTCGGAAGCAAACTCTACTTTCGTCATCAAGCTAATTCCTGAGAATGACTGAATCGGCGAGCATGTCTGGAACAAAGATTACCGAATCCACTAGGGTAACATACAGATATTGCCAAATCACTAGAATAGAATTCGCTAAATACTACGGGAAACCACTTCTATGGCACTGGCAAAAATCCGATAAGCTAGTGTAGAAATAAAGCTGATATGGATACCATATATGTATGCATGTATTTTTATTTATTCCGGGTCCGCAGCTGTTCTATTGATAAGATTCTTGTAAGAGCCTTCTTTAATTCGACGATATTTCGGCAAACTCTCATTTGCCATCTTCAGGTTGCAAATCTTCTTCTGCTTCGCGTTGCTGAAACTGAACCAATGTCTGCTGTGTATGCCTTGTTAATGATACCTTCTCTGAATTTGATTTTCACTATTGTCTCTGCCTTACTTTCTTTTTTCCAATTCACTGGTTTTTCTGTGGATTCCATATGGGTTTTATTGTGCGTTGTTGTTTGGCGGTTTTTGTTTAATACCAATTTCCTGACAATTTTTCTGCGCGTGGTCACGGGTATTAAGGCTCTTTAGTCGTTTTTCGATTTCTACTTCTTCTCTTATTATTCTCTTGTTCGATGTCTACGAACGTTACAGGTCTTTCCATTTCTTTCGGGTCCATGATATGTAGGAAACATCCAACGCGATTAAAACAAAGTACCATGCACAAGAAGACTTGATCAGCCTACCGGAACACTACGTAAAAACACTTACTTCATCCGTGCAAGCCAGAAGTTTAGACAAGTCGAAGGAGCACCGACTGGTTCTCCACTGTCGCCAATTCTAGTTAATTGATTTATCACTGAACTGGAAGAATGAGCAATAAAAACGACAAATCACAAATCTAAGTTATGCTTAAGATATGTGGATGACATTTTTGTAATCTGGACACACAGGGGAGAATAACTGGACCGATTTCTACATCTAAGTGGAGTTCACGGAAAGGAAAAGTTTACACTGCCATTTTTCGACGTATAATCTACAAAAACGGAAAACAACTAGGGCAGATTGTTTATAGAAAAAGCCACACACACCAACAGGTACCTGAATGCTCAATCCCATCATCACCCACCACAACTACAGCCTCTGGTCAAAACACTAATTTCGAAATATAAGCGACTGGCAGACTATCAAAACATATGAGGAAATCTAAACACTAAATAACATCATTACTACCAAAGAATCTGCTACTAGATTTTAGCAGCAAGCCACCGTATGCACGTAGATGGTGATTTCGAACCTTGCTTAAAATGCGTTTCCAGTGTCCTGGAAGCGTAAAAGCGTGACAGGTAAGTTTCGTTGTCCTAGTAAGTGCTGTCTAACAACTTGCTCTGTACGACCGGAAAACGCATTCTCCGGCGTACTGACTTAAGCAATAAATTGCATTACAATTGAGGTTTGTGCACAATTTTGGAGATTGTGAACTATTTTTTATGGATACCAGAATTATTAAAACACTTAAGCTTTCTTGGATTTTTAATAGTGTATTTTTGTATTTATGTTTTCCATAAATCAATACGTTTCGATACCAATTACAGCCAGTCAGCCCCTACCGAGCCCGGAAAATCGGAGACCCCATATTGAGAAATCCATGGTAAGGATGGTGGTATCTCACCGATTGGCATGGGGTACACATGCTTTCCACCTTAACTGAAATGATGTCAATTGAAGCAGAGCAGGCATACTACAGCAAGGTATGATACTATGGAGATGCGCCCGTTTCTCCACAGGCGTTTTAATGCTAGGGACCCCCCTGACTACACCCAGGTTTCCCCTAGTACAAGCTCTTCAGCACCTAAAACTGCCAACGACCTTGGGATTAGTAGATTTTTATAAACGTCCAGATAATTAAGCCACTATCTGTACAAAGTTCCCTAACCGCGCCCTGCTAGAGTCGCTGAAGTTCAGTTGGCGGTAGCGACATTAGAAACGGCTAGCGCTCATTCATCCCCTGCTATGACATCCCGGGTTTGCTACACCCGTGTACGCATTTGACGGGGTCCATCCTGGGGAGAATGGAGAGAAAAGGAAGTGGTCTCTCACATTTGATTAGTAACCTGAGGAAATAAAGGGTTGGAGCGAGAGTGCTCCTACAGGAAAGAATTAAAGTAAGGAAAACCACTGAAGACTAGATTAAGAAAGTAAACTTCTAGCAACGGAGACGCAAGGTTGCCATCCCTGCTTCAGTAACTGCGAGGTTCCACGTGAATACTGGTAGTGGTAACGGATAATATATATATTAAGTTGATTACACACCTTTATGTTACGATGACGTGTTAAATAATTTATTGTTCATTCATATATTAAAATTTTTTAATACCATTAATGGTAAAATAGATAAGTAACAGGAATATCTCTTGATATATGTTAATTTAATATTTTTGATGGTAAGTATATTAATAAGATATAAGTAGAAGGGGCCCAGCTGAAGCTCAGATTGAGTGGGGAAGCCACGTCCACGTGGCCGTGACCGTTCCCAACCCCTATTTTGACGGCTTCTTTTCAGGGGCCTTTTTCAACCCCTAGATGGAATTTTCATCCCCTTGATGGTATTTTTACCACTAATTAGTGACCTATTGCTGCAGTAAGAGTCTTTGAGGGAGGAGTCGACTTCTTTTCAGGGGCGATTTTCAACCCGTTGATGGAACTTTCAGTCCCTTGACGGTATTTTTACGCCTAATTAAGGTCTTTTTGGCAGTTCACCCCGGGTTTAGGGGTTCGGGTCGCTCATGTAACTGGCGTGGAGGTTGGTCACGTGACATTTCCGTATCTAATTAAGGTTTTTCAGGCTTTTTTGGCAGTTTAGCCCCTGGCGGGTGGGCAACCTTAAGGGCAACCTTAATCACCCTGCGTACGCAGGTTGCGGCCATTTTGTGGTTGAGGCTTGTTGGCCATTTTGTGGGTGTGGATTGACTACCATTTTGTTTTGGCTGCCATCTTTTCGGCTATGGCGGAATATTTGCAATTGTATTCTATTAACAGGATCATCATGCTATCTTACAAGGCAGGTATATCACGATGGAGGTTGTTCTCAGACCTTAGCCACCGGTATAGTACTATGGAACTTGTTATCGGGTCTTCGCCCCCTTGTCAGCTATGAATCTCCGGCGGCTGCCATTTAATTGTTTTTAATAATGAGGTCATAATTTTTTATTTGAATTTGAAACTGTATTCTAGTAAGACAGGTTTAAGACTCCGGGGCTTGTTCTAGGATCTTCGCCCTTTGCTCGGTCTTCGTTCCCTTGACGGGGCATTTAAAATAGTATTCTAATAAGAGGTCCTCATGCTATCTCATAAGACAGGCTTAGGACCCGCAACTTATTCACGTGTCTTAGACCTCTGTTGTGGACCCCTTGGCGGGAAATTTGAAATAGTATTGGCTTTTGTCGGTCATTTTTGTAATTAGTGGGTAATTTTAAAATGATTCTAATAAGCTGACCATACTACCTCATAAGACAGGTAGAGATCCCCAGAACTTGTTCTATGGTCTTCAACCCATGCTGGGTTTTCGTCTCCCTGCCAGATCACTGATTGTTTGTGGCGCCATCTACCGGTGTATTTTTAAAGCTAATGAATGTTTTCTGTGATTCGGGCTCAATCTAGTAGTATATTTTAAAAGGTAGATTTGACGGTTTGTGACGTCTAGAGGTGTATTCTTAAAACTAATTAATTTTTTTTGCAACAGAGATTTGATCATGGCTTCACCTAGCGGTAAGTGCATGCAGATCCCTGTAATCGTTAGGCATAATCAAATTCCGTAGGATTTTACCCAGACAGGTTTTAAACAGGGAAAACAAGTCACGTAAACAAGGTCGACACCGTAATTACATATTCAAGGTCTTTTCATCTTTCACTATTCAATTATTCAGGGAAAACCCATTAATAACCTAATCACGCAAAGGCAAACACGTTGACCTTCATTACCAATTTTAATAAAACAAAAACAAACTATCACTGTTCAATTACACCTATAGTGTCAGGGGAGAATTCACTAATTATCTAATTATGTAAAGGTAAACAAGTTGGCCTCCACTTCAAATTCTGATGTGCTGAGCTATAATCAAAGCCCTCGGCCATTTTGTTGCACATGCAGACTCACACGCACACCCCTTCCACACATATACTCACGCACAGACAGTATGGCCGATATTTGCGAAACGTTGCCAAACGTAAAATGGGCGAATAAGTCGATTTAGCGTTAGTGAAAAAAAGTCGATTGCATAACCTTTTTACCTACATATGTACATAGTGTCTCTACAATATGCTATCAGTTACTCAAATCCAACTATTTGTGTCGAAAATCTTTTTATCAAAATTAATTCATGCAAGTTCAAATAGGGAACGTTCTGCTGCACAAATGCCAATATCAAATTAGTATCCCAGATAAGTTTGAACTGGTAATAACACGTTAGGTATAGAGTCCGGCACATATGAGAGCGAGGTTTAAAATAAATGTTTCTTTTTAAATCTGCCAATAAACAAGTTGATGCAAAAATGGATATGTGGAATAAGGCCGGTCCAAGGAAATATCTTGCCAACGCATGACATCTATCTAATTGACTGTTTAGTGTGGAATATGCGCTAATGGCTTCATGGGTGCATCTTTCTTTCGAAATAGATATTGATACATTCTTAGTACCTGCTTGTTTCAAAAGTGCGACATCTCATGGTTCCAACAGGATGGTGCTACTTGTCGCATAGTCATAGAAACCATTAATTTTTGAAAAGCCAATTTACTCACAACATTTTAAGATCGTTGTAGTTAACGCTATTATTTTCTTTAGAGATATCTTGAAATCAGATACGCTACGTAAGGATTAGTCACGTAATTAGCAGTGATTTTACTTTTACGTTAAAAATTTAAGAAAATCAAATTTTGAGAGTTGCATTTCAATTTGAAAAAAAATTGGTATGCATTAAGAATCTGGAATGTCTGCTAAAAGATTCTTGAAATTTCAGCACTATATTTTACATTGAAGTAAAACAAAACATTGTTCATTAATTAGATATAAATCCAAATAGTGTTCTGTACATTTAAAGAAGTTAAATAACCTTAATATATATAATATAAAATACGCGTACATTGTATAATATTTAAGTGACAATAACATTTCATTTTATTAACATGTTTCCCTGCTAAAGCCACACTATTAGTTACCTTTACTTGTCAAATACACGTTGATTGCAAGGACCCAGAAGTTTATTGTTATTGCAGAAAATTAGTTTGTACCAAAGGTTTTGTCAAATGACGTTGGCTTGTAACATAACGAGCATGATGAGCGTCTAAAGCACTCCTAAATCCATCAGGAAGTCAATATTTGCCCGACAAATGGGACATTTTGTGTTTTAAATCCGACACGACAGCGTTATACGCCATCTACTTTGAAGCATTTAGTTAATACTCGCATCCGACAACTCTCTAATTAAAAAGTTGAACGCGTAAACATTATAAAGTAGAAGAAGCGTGATTAAAGAACGTTATTGACGATGTTATTATAAATCTACTTTGATTTTCAATTTTCTTAATTAAAAATTTCGAAACCGAGTATCAAAATTTAATTTATTTTAGGATAAAAATTATGCATGCAAGATGTACACTATCCTTCCATTTTAATTCAATTTCCATCATCTTAGTGACTTGAAAAACATGTATAAAATTTCCATTTTGGTATCCTTATTCGTGACTGTCTTACCAAAACTAACCAGCTCTTTTTTTTACTTTACAGCAGATTTAAAATTTTCAATGCAGTATTTACTTAATTTGAAATATTGATTAGCTTAACTTTGATAGTATTAACTACTTTTTTCGCGTCATGGCAACTGTTTAAACAAACGATGAAATATAAACAAGTTACTATATACCGTGCCCATATAAAGTACCCCCCGCATACTATGTGAACCAAAAATCGAAAATTAATACAATTTTGGGAAACCGAACTAAGGCACATATACAACGTTTTTCTATGGTATTCAGTGACGTAATCGTTTAAAATGGCGGAAATCCGCCATTTTATAAAATAACTTTAAATGGGATCATACGGCAAGTAATACCTCATTTGAAAGCTAGCACCAAGTCCTTCTCAACGACAACAACAACATTAAAATATTACTACTGATTCATGAGCTTCCACTCAAAAACACTAATTAATGTTAACTATATTAAACTATATTAAAACATAAGCCTTCGACTTTTGGAGGGTGTTCTAATTTGTCATCTTCAACGCAGTGTAACAATATGAAAATGAAGATGAACCTCTCAGGAAAAACCAATAGTAAATAGAGCGCTTCAGGGATTAACAGAATCCTTGTAATTTAACTTGCGCGTAGAATCGGCTCGCTTTGGAATTAAGTAGTTGTAGTCTTGTTTATAGCGTTGGTGCGTTCTCCTCAAAGGGGCTTACTTAATTTAGTTTTTTTTTAGATTTATATTTAACCAGTAACAAATTTTATTTGTGGTAACAAAGCCACTACTTGCCCAACACCTTTATTAGTTTTATTAACTATTCCGATTTAGTTAAAAATTTTATAATACACATGTTATTTTAGGGTTTAGTTACAAATTAAATGTACTTTTTATTTACTTTACTTTAATAGTTACCGTAAAATGAGGTGATTTTTGACATACCTGCATAGATTGTGACCTTAATATGCAACTTTAAACCAAACTAAAAATAGTCACCAACTCTTTAGGTCCTAGGGAACGTAATGAGACATTAAAATCGTTTTTATTTAGTATGGTTTTCCATAAAAAAATATTAAAGGTAATTTTTCAAGTCACCCCATATTGGGGTGGGTTGAAAAACGACTGTTAATAGACGTGTAATTCAAATGGGGGACTATATGAGGTGAAATGAAACAGAGAATTTAAAAATAAATCGCTAGAAAGCGTCAATTTTGGCAAAAAACACTGGATTTTATAAAAAATACTCTTTATTTAAAAAAAATATTTATTTTAGGAATACAAAACCAATCATTCTTAGAAGGTGCAAAATAAACATAAACATAAGACTTAATACTGATTAAATAAACCAAAAACATTCTTATAGTTGGTAATGGGATAAGTAGGTAAGGTAGGTAACTACACAAATTATAACCGAAGTCCTGGGAACTTCAAGGCCCCTCTTCTTAAAACTGTTAGCTAAACAAGTTTCCTTACAATTTCGGTTTTTTCTACCAATGACTCTTCTTGAACTGGTGGAAAAATATATGCCGCTTCTATTTTTGAATGTGATCTTAAATACGAACAGACAAAGGAATGGTTTTCTGTAGCAACAATTTTTGCCACAAATTTCTTGAAAATATTCTTTGCAGATTTGAGTTCGACTATAACAAAGTCGTTCTCGTGGTATTCGCTACACGATATTTCTCTTTCATATTGTTCAGTGATTTTGCTTTCTTTGTACCTTTCAGTCTTTTTATTTTCTTCTTTGGTATTCTGAATTTCTTCGTCGCTTGTTGTTCCATCACTCTCATTTTCAAGAAAAAACCCTTCATCTTCTGATGTACTACTGTCACTGAAACGTCTTGTCCAGAGACGCTTTCTCTTTATAAATGCGTCCCAATTATTTTCTTCTGTCTCAGATTCTGAAGACACTCTGTTGTTCTTTCTTGGTTTTTTGTTTTTGGGTTTTGAGGGACCAGGCTTCTTGTTATTGACATTGTTATTTAAATCGTCAGATTTTTGTGGAGTAATGTCTTCAATCGCGATGCTTTTACATGGCTTTCTTCTCCCTTTTGGCGTCTCGGTGCTTCCGTATCTAGCCTCCTGAAATATCTCTTTCAATGCAGCTGTAGCGCTATTCTCTGCTTTCTTTTCTGAAGGAACTTCTTTTGGAAGTTTATTCAAGATTTTATCTTTACACAAAGGAAACATGCCGGTGGCTTCAAATCCAGAGCGTATGTTGGCCGCTTGATTTAAAAGCCGTGGAAATACATCTTTGCGCACTACACCTCTGTTACTTCTTTTCCAGGTCCGCAAAATTTTGCGCCAAGCATTTTTAATAGGGCGAAAGACGCTTACATCCAGCGGCTGTGTTAAATGTGTACTATTTGGCGGTAGTAACACAAATTTTATATTGTTCTCTTCGCATAAAGATATTACCAGAACCGATATGTGGCTTGCCAAATTATCGCCGACTAATACTTTTGGCCCTGCTGGTAAAGATTTAAAATATGGTAGGGCTACTTTCACAAACCACTCTTCAAACAAGTTGGTGTCAAACCAGCCTGACTTGCTTCGGTTGTATCGGGCTTTAGGTGGACCGTTTTCCGTCCAACTTGACCAGACGTGGTCAACCTTATATACAACGTATATAGGGAGCATTTTTCCTGCAGCCGAAACACTAAACATAACAGATGTTGCTGCTTTCGATGAATCCATAACTTTTTCGGCCCTTTTACAGCTTCGACGAACAACGACTTTGACCCGGCCAGGGTCATCCGTGAAATTTGTCTCGTCGTAATTTACGATAGCTTCTGAATTAATGTTGTTTAAAATACACGTCAAATTATCGAAGTATTGGTTAATAATGCCAGGGCTTATTTTTGCCTGACTTTGTTAATAGCCTGCGACAGTCTCTTTGAAAGAACATTTTTATGTCTTTCTACAAAGGCCAAATACCACTCCCTCCCCGGCATGTTGTCGCGAAATAATGTAACAGTAATACCACGTCTATTTAAATAACTTTTAACTAATTCTCTTATGTCCTCACATTCTAACGAATCCAATCAGCTAACGCAATCCAATTGCAGTTTCATCCACACTAGATAATGCAGTTTGACCACCTGGTGTTTTTTGGTGTAATTGATTTACCTTACGATACAAAGTAGCAGCTTGAATCCCATATTTTTGTCCAATACCTTCAAGACTACCTTGCCTATTATTGTAATCACTAACAGCCTGTTGTACTGACTCTGTTGAATAATTGCAGTAGTTTCGAGCGCCTAGGCGCCGTTGATATTTTCTGGGCATGATTTTCAAGTCACCCCTAAAAGTACAAAAAAAAAATAAAATGACACGCCCCTGGTCGACAATAGGTTTTAAAAATTATTTTAGGTTAAAATCATTAATTAGGATATTGTACCAGGACAGAAAAAATACTAGGGCCTGCTTGTAATTATATTATGCTTTGTACAATAAGAAGTTTGCAGGGTATACAATTACTTAATTTCTTTACCTGATTTCAAATTGTTCCACACTGCACACTGTTACTATCACATATTTGTTTCTTGTTGATTTCTCTCGCCGAACACTTGTCGAATGAGACTGAAGCGATTCCGTGGCTTCCTTGGTTCAGAGGCGACATTGCCACATCTTCGAAATGTTTAACGCTTTATATTTCAAATCACCACACTTTTTCAAGTCACCCCATTTTACGGTACTGAATAAGCATATGTTTAGTGGGTACTCATTTTCTAATTTTTTATTGTCTAATTTATATTTGTTCCTTTGTATATGATAATTAAAATTTTCCATTGTGTCTTGATAGACATTAGTTTTATTTTAAAAAAGCGTATGGCATCAAAAGCTGTTTTAACATAAACAATACTTGTCTAGTGCAGTAATCCACGTGTTCTAATTCCCTTGCTAACTGATGGGTTATATAGCCTAGAATTTGTTAAAAGTTACAAAAAACAACAAGTGTAAAGGGCAACTCACGTATGAGCTGCTGTAAACCAGCACTTCAAAATATTCAAACGTTCAGTTTGATATTGATAAAAGCATTCACAAAGAGAAACTTGACATCAATTAAAATAGTCTAGTCAAATCTAACAAAGAAATAGCTCTCTTAATAAACGTACTATAATTTAACCTGTGTAGTTGAACTACTACCTTCATAAAAGTGATTGCAAATTTGCGGGTTTGTTGACAGGGGCAGTGAGCACGCTCGTGGCTCACGACAGCACAGTAGTGAAATATGAATGGAAACGAATTGATACAAAAGGCGTCACGATCGTGAGCAAGAAAATCATACCTGTTTGATATTTCACGAACCAAATCGGTACATTCAGTCGTGAAAAAGCAGTTCGCCGTTGAAAGTTTAACAAAATTGCGGGTGGAAATCTGCGAATGAGCAACGCAGAAACGTTGAAATTCTTGGAATACTACAGAAATCAACCTTCACTATGGGGCCCTACAGATGACGGATATAAAAAAAAGAGAAACGCACGCTGCAGCAACCCAACGAATTGCAGAAGCTTTACATTTCCCAGATTTTACAGCCTCCCACGTAATTACTAAATTTAAGAATTTACGAAGTTCGTACGCTCAAGAACTAAAAAAAATAGCCGCAAGTACAAAAAGTGGTATTTCTACTGAAGATATATATGTACCAAAAGTAGTATGGTTTAAAGAAATGGACGAATTTCTAAGGCCACATGTAAAGTCGCGAACTACACAGTCCAATTTGGTAAGTAACAAATAATTAATAATTCTAAAATATATATTTTATTGGTACCATGTTGTTTCCTAACCATTTCCTAAGTTTTTGTAAGAAACAAGATCATATAATTGCATAAGTATATTGAAGAAACAACCTGTATTGTGTGATAATATGTATATAGCCGATTATTCTATCATTCGCCATAGCCATGGAACGGCTCCTTCTCCATTAAGATAGGAACAGAATTGGTCACATTTCTGAGATACCACTCGTGTCGGATTTCTATTGTGTGATCTTTGCTGCATGGGTAAAAGGCAACCATATTGTGCATCTCTCTAGCTGCCCTCGTCCTCAAGGCCAGGATTATTTGTCTGGCTTGAGGTCAATAGGTCTCTTAAATATTTGAAATTTTCCGACTAAAATAACAAAGGCATTTTCCGAAATTCGTCTTGCCCTCGATAAATGATAATTAAAGATTTTTTCTTCTCGCGTTAAATTCAGTTTACTATATGGTTTTAAAAGATATGCTTTTAAAGGGAAGGCATCGTCGCCGACTATCACCGCATCTTATGGTATATACAATAAATTGTGTTCTAGCGCTTCAAATAGCGAACTGTTGGCAAAACGGCAATTTATTGTTGAATTGAATTACTTTTTATTTGAAAACATCTATTATAAGCAAGTGTTTGTTACACCAATGGGGGCTACGATTTCTTCTATACTAGCCAACTTTATATTGGATGATCTCCTCAAAGATTGTATAAAAAGGCTACGGTTCATGTTCCTTTCATCAAAAATATGTTGATGACCTTAATTTTATTTTTATCGGCGGGTAAAAAGTTGATGAGATTCTTATTATTTTCAACAGCTATAATGAAAATATTCAATTTACGGTAGAATACGAAAATGCGGGATCTATCGCTTTTCTTGACAACATAATTTTCAGAGACGAGACAAATGTGTTAAAAACAAAATGGTATAGAAAATTAAATTATATCAATAGATTTATCAGTTTTCATTCTTACCATCCCATGAGTTTGAGAAAGTTAATGCTTTCTATAAGATTCCTTGCAAATAATGCAATTTATCTTATGTAGGCCAGACTTCAAGGAATGTTGCGGGTCGCGTTATTTCTCACCAAAGCGATTCTCGCAGGGTAGTTTTGTCGTGTACTCTTTCTGAACACACTAATACGTCTTCGCATTGTATGAATTATAATGACTCCACCGTACTAGCGATTGAACACAACATTATAAAAAGGGCTTTTCTTGAAATGGTGTTTATTAAGAAGGAAATGAATTCTATGAACCAAAAGACAGACGCAATTTATAATTGTATACTTCATTTGCGTCATGGATTTATCACTTAATTTTATAACTGTTTGTTTTGTTAGTTGTTTAGTCGTTTCAAATTCATAAGTATAAGTATTTTTAGAATTTTATCCCTTGAAATGTTTAATTCTCGCTGTTGTTTGTTTTTATTGTTATTTACAATTTGTTCAAATTGTAATACAACTTGTGTGATTGTCTTACTGGTTTCAATGTCAAACGTCTTAATGTGTAATTTTATTGATTTGAATAGTGTAGTTGTAATTTTTGTGGACTGTTATAATACCATTCATTAATTAATGTATGTTTTAAATAGTTTTTTAATGTATTAATATGATTGTTCTTTGTCGTTGTTTTTTACTTGGTGATTTATTAACTTTAACCTATCGTGAAAGTACGATTGTTAGCATTCTCTCATGTCACTATTATCATTTTAAATTGCAGTATTTATCCTGATGAAGATATGAAATATATCGAAAGCTCGACTTTATAACAGAGTAGCTAGTGTTCTTTTTATATAACGCTAATTGACTGCTACCCCACCGAGTGGTGAAATTTAAGTATTTTTTATTCTTAAGTTTCCGTTTCTTTCGGTATGTTGAGATGATTATAAATTTCATTAGTATAGCTATGTAATTCACATAGCAAGAAATATTATTAATTTGTACAAATGGTACATTTCGATATATATATAATATTAGGTAGGGACGATTGATTAACATTGAGATGGATATAAATTTAAATAATTCACAATAAAATGTTAATATTATTCATAATCGACAACATATTACACATAAGTATAAGGTATGTTAGTTATCGTAATGCATTAAATCAATTTCATTATTAGTTAGTAGGTTTATTTAAGCATAATATTCCCTAAAGACATGAGGTACAGACTGTAGATAACAAACGTGATGTTAAAACTAGTATTAGGCATATATCAATGTCACAATTTCATTGTACGCAGCCAAGATTTATGAAAAAGTTCGTATTAGTGCGAATAACGAAATATAAGTGCTAAAATTAAATAAAAACAGAATAAATACATTGGTTATTAACAATAAAACATAAATGAGCCAGCAGTTCTGGAATAATTGTGATTAACTAACATTTACAGACATTAAATTAGTGATATGCAACAATTATATACAAGTCTTAGAAGGACTTATAAACTTCCAAAAGTGTGAGAATAAATTAAATTAAGACATAAACATTAAAGATATACACTTTCACAAACATTTAAAGTGCTCAGGAGTGTAAAATTATACATTTAAAAATTATTGTATTGATTTGAGGTTATGTTATTTCCTCGCACAAAAATTATGTAAAAAATTGTTATAGATTGGGATAATTTGGCCAAAATAAATTATAAGAGGTAAAAATAGTAAAGTAGCCTCAATTTCAAGTCACAATTCACTAAATTAGTGACTATTTTACTAAATTTAGTTTTTAAGGGTGTATGAAAATTTCAGATAATTTTCCTTTCAAATTGGCCGTAGGCATTTAAAGGATGTCTATTTATATGTAGTAGCATCCCATATTCATGTGGAAATCAATTCCAGGCCTGAAAAGTGCATAAAATTAGTGTAAAATCAATAAATCAATGTAAAAATCAACATGTTTAATAATTGGAGGAATTAGTTCGTGTATGGATTTATTTTATAGGAAAAATTATGTAGATTCCAAAAATGTTGTTAATTTTAAGATAGATTTAGGTGTTCAAAAGTTATGAGCATTTGAAATTAAATTGTAATTTAAGAAAAGCATTAGCCAATCAGAATTGAGGAAAAATTTAAAATAGTTGTTGATAACAATCGATGAATTGGTTTCTAACGATTTGCATATAAATAGAAGTGCTGAAGGATTAGTAGCTCTCTCAGTTTTTCTCTGTTCCAACAGCTTGCTAAAGCAAGATGTTGCCAAATTTTTTCTCTAAAATATTTTAAACAAAATAACGTCACTTTCAATAAAAGTAAAGTGCGGTTTTAGTATCGGCAGTGTTTTAAAAACAAGTGATATTCATTTGTCGGTAATTATTAAATTAAGGTTAGTTTACCTTTAAATAAAATTCGGTTGTTATCAGCTGCGAGTGAAAATATTTTCCGGAGATTCGACATTGTTTTTTTAATTTTTGTTTACGTTTGATATGGATTTTGTTAATTGTGTTATCTCCGTGTTTCTATCATTATATATTTTAATTATTGGAAGCGTGTTTAATTTAAATAACCTTCAAACTATTGATGCATTTCAAAAATTATTTTGAAATAAAACTAATAAAGTGTGATGATCCTGAAAATAAAGAATTATCAATATGAAGAAATATTAGTGAAACCTACTTAAACGAATAACCATTAAGAGAGAAGCAAATTTGGATGTCAAAGAAGGAGATTTGGATTTCGAAGGAGCTGTTTTCTACGGTCAACTACATCAGCGTGAAGAAGATAAAGAGACCATTTTCATGTGAGTGTAATAACTTTATGCATGTTATTGTTGACATTGATATTTTCATTGGTGTGTTAATGATTTCCATACTTTGTAATAAATATGATGTGCGACAATGTCCAAAGGGAACATTAATTGAGCTAAAATTAAATGGTTATTATAATATTTACTAAATTCAAACATATTTATACTTACATGTATATGGCGTATTTTCTTTTTGCTTTTAATGAAAGGTCATATGAATGCGTATTCATAGCGCATGCTCAGATATACATTTGAAGATTTTTTTTATGTACAGGGAGTTGCACATATATCGATGCAATTTAAAAATTATAATTCTATTTCTTTAAACAAATTGGTTAGTATAAAATATAAATGGGCGACAACTCAATGTGAATTAATTACATTACTTATAATTATAAATATTCAAAATCATAATATAATTCAACAAACTAATAATTTACTTTATCATATAATTTTAAAGTGTTCTAAATTTTGAACCCTATCCCATTTGATGAATCTTTACATGCGACTGTTAAGTTAGTTAGGCATAATAAATATAAATATTAATACAAGTTAAATTATTATCAGCGTAATATATATATATATATATATATATATATATATATATATATATATATATATATATATCCATTTAATTTAAGTTAACTTATCCAGGAAATCCACAACGCGCTTTTACAAGTAATACATGTGAAGATTCGCCTTTATGACGAAATTTCCTGCGTCATTCTTTTCTTGATTGTTACCTACACATGAAAGTAAATAACCAAAATGTACCACTTAAGTCATCGTTAAGTGGAATTGACCACAAAATTGTTGCTTTCGTATTCACGGACAAGACCTGACCAAAACTAGATATTGAAATGTATTTTTACTAAAATTGTGATATAATACAGTGGGGTCCCGTCGTCAATAGCAACGAATAATCTTGGGATATTTTCTTACTGAATCACCCACGTGCTTGAATTAATTACCGGAAATTTCTTCTCGTTCACAAATGTTTTGAGAAAATTGTCAAAACATTTGCGACTCGTAAAAATTTCCGGAAATAATCCAAACACTAGGGAGATTACAAGTGAAAATTTCACCCCTAACAAATTTTAAAAGTAATCAATTTTTATTTGATAATAATATTATTTAGAGACATGAAAAATGAAAGGTTAGTTTGCCATGAATGTTTATTGGCATGTCAAAAATTATACCACGTTAAATTTTTTGTCATTCTGTAAAGTACGATATATGTGTCAACCAAGTTTTCTCGGATTTGTAAAGTTAAGTTTATCAGAATTTTTTTATACATTTTCAAAAACACTTAAGAGATGTAATTAATAATAAAGACGTTTAGAAAAAAAAACAGAAATAAAGATGCTTTACTCGTTTAATTATGATTTGCACAGGCAGTAAACAAAAAATCCAATTTTCATTTTTAAAGCAAAATATCAAGTCCATCCCATGTGTCATTATTTTGACGTAATCATTTGAAATAATCTTTTCCGTGTGCGAGCAATAATTACTTTGAATAAATCCTGAAGCATAATACTTCGATGGAGGTTCAGAACTTATTTGCTTATTGTAATAATGTTTACAAAAACCCCTTAAACTATATGAAACTTTGTGCTCTTTGCGATGACTTTTCGCATTTGCTCAACAAATTCTTATTAATTGAATATGACACTTTATCGCCATGTGCGCTATTTAAGTGGGCGACACCGCACGATTACTTATGACAGGACGACGTCAAATTGACTTCTCATTTTGACAGATGGGAGTACCACTACAGAAAAAAGATCATGGCCTGCTCTAATGCAAAATAAGATGGAACAGAGTATAACTTGTACAAATTTTACATGTCAACTTGTAACCCGTTGATATCCACAACGTGTTAAGCCACGACTGACGAAATAGAGGAATGTCATTTTAAATAAATAGAATAGGACATAATTTAAAAATTAATTTTGTAAACCACACTGCAAGTATCAAACATAAATGCGATGATTATGACTTCAGAACGGAATTTTAATAGGCATAGATCAATATATAATTCACGTATATGTAATTAATGTTATTATTCAACAAAAGTAAAATGCAAATTACGTACTCATGTTGAAAGGCACACTTTAATTAATAAATATGTATTTGGCCATTAAAATTTCAAAATAAGATGGAAACATATTTTTAAAGAACGTTTAGAAAATCACACTTTGTAGGTTGAACACAATTGTGACCACCGTGATCATTCAACAAAAGTCAAATGTAATTTAAAGAATCGTCTGATAAGACATACCCCACGTATCAAATACAAATATGACTAATGTGACTATGTAACAAAAACAAAACACTATTTAAAGGAATATGTTGAATAGCATATGCACGTTGGCAAAGGACGAGGATAAAACTAGCCGGAATTTCAAGGAAGCGACATACATCGCACTAGCAGAAAATCCAACAAGCCAAGCTAGTATGTAAAGGAAACCCTTATCTAAAAAATATATATTGGATTACTCAGTGACTCAGTGGTAAAGGTGTCAGACTTGTAAGTGAAAGGTACCAAGTTCGAATATGAGAGTAGCCAAGTGCTTCGGAAAAAATAATAACATATGAATTCAGACTTATAGCAGTGCAGTACAAAATACTTCTTTATGGTCAATAAGAGGTACCATTAAACTGTATTTACGAAACATTCAACATAAGTTTAACACGTACAACTACCAGTTATCGTAATCTGTCAAATGATCTAACGATATTAGTTCTTCAAAACCACTTTATGATTTCTTGTGCAGAAATATTTTGTATTTATTCCCTGATTATCATTTGTAGCGCTCTGAATGAGGGATGGATAAAAAAGAACACAAAATTAAAAGTGCTGTAGATAAGCACATAACTTACCTATACGGGAAGAAATCATTGTATAAATCCAATAAGCGTATAACGGATACGTAAAGATGTGATCAAAGCCAATTCCGTAAATATTTCGAGCTTGGATTCCTAATTACATTCCAGCGGGGGCTAGCTTAATCCAAAAATACAAGAATGGTAATACTTTATCCACCTTAATGATTAATTGACTTTTATTAAAACATTTTAATAACTTTCATAATATAGAAATAAAACGGCTGACAATAAGTTAGTTCAATTCCGCTTTATTTCTATATTGTGAAAGCATTTAAATATTTTAATAATATATAAAGTCAATTAGTGGTTAAGTTGTGATAAAGATTCATTGAAACATACCTCTTATGCAATTTTAAGTTCTTGTTTAAGGATAGAATTGACAACTTTATAATTATCACTATTTTAATAATCGTCTGTAGTATAAGTTACATCGGTACACATAATTTATAATAAAAAAATCAGAAAGAATACCGGGTTTTAGTAATTTAAAGTAAGAATATTCCGATTGTTAAAAACCAGAAGTTATTTTATGAATATAAACGGTTGGTTGCAGTAGCAACACACAGATATTCGAAATATGTCATAACCATAGGTTTTAATTATATATAAGAGCATTTTACCTATTGTTTTCTTGATTGCTTTCTAACATTCTTAAACATGTAAATCGCGCCAAAACCTTATCAGCATTAGGTTCAGAAAACGCACACAAATAGTTCATGGCTGCAGTTGCACGCGGTTGTACGTCCTACGTTACTCGGGACTGTCGTTTCTTCTAGGTAACCGCTTTGTAAAGCGTCTCGTATTTGGGCTACTAACTGTAATCGTTATAAATTGAATTATGGCAATTACTACTACTATTACCTTTTCAAAATATTGCTTGCTTGCCAATTACAAACATCTTAATAGATTTAATTGCAAAGTATAAATAATAATATTGTCATTAAAAAAACGTCTTTTGGTGGTAAATATGTCACGGGGCGAGCCTAAACAATCACAAATTCGTACTTAACTTTGAACTTTTTTTGGTAGACAATCCATTCTAAGTAAATACTGGATCTAACCCTTAAATAAAGGCAATGATTGTACCGAATAAGAGTAATTTTAAAATGGACGCCTTATTCTAACCAAACATTTTAAGTTAATTATAACGAACAAGTAATAAGAAAATTTTCCCAAGTGATAAACCTAAGTGGATAAAATTGAAGATGGCCGGTGGGTTAGTGGGTTAGTATGCTGACCACGCTCGTACGTGGATGTTTTGTAATTGTATAACTGGCTAACTGGTAGAGTAGTCCTAGGTTAAACTTCGCCATCTATATAGTAATGGCAATAATAAATCGGAGGTCAAGGTAATAATTTTATTTTTGTTTGACTAATGCACGTAAATTATGGAAAAATAAAGGTAAGGTTAGGTAAAACGGAAAAAGAAAGGTTTACTTTGTGATGTATCCATGATTTCACCAAGATTTGCCGATAAATTTCGAATTTATAAATTATTTGTTAATACCGGACAATTGGAAGGAGGCATAGATTCTCGTAATGGGAGGTAATAACGCATTAATGATGGGAGAAGCTTTCTATTGTAACGTTTTCTTTTGTCGTTTACGTAATTTAAAGGTTTACGATTTTTTTTTGGATTTTCTAAGGCGAAAGTGAGGTTTGTGTTGTAGATCGTAGTAAAAATGGAAGCTTAGAAAGGAGAATGTGATTCAAGTTTTGGCATCGGTATTTAGGGAAACCCTCCTACTAGACTTTGAAAGGAAACATTCGTTAGTGTATTTGTAAATAGGAATAGTTTTGTAGAAATAAATTTCGTATTTTAATTTGATTAAATCACGTTGAGATTGCAGCATATAAAGTTTAATTAAAGAACGTATTCAAATAATACCTTGTAAGGTACATCTTGTGCAAAAGTTCTAGTTAGCCGCCAGACAGGCACCATTCCGATTGATAAGAATTATCTTCCGAAAAAAAAGGTTAGACTTTAGGAACATAGCATTAAGGGTTATTTTGAATAAAGATTCCACTTCATTAACTATCAACTTTCTCAGATAAGATTTCGAGTAGAAACAGGCTTGCTGATAACGCAACCCTTCCGGTGATCTTTGAGTTAGACTTCGTGTATGCGCGGAGTGGTATATTTAAGTTTTTTGGGCAAGTTATGCTGGAAGGAGTTGAAAAGCCAACGTGGACGAAAGTAAAGTTTTTATGTTAGTAGTGGTAGTACAGGCGTAGAAGCGTATAGTTTAGGGTGGTGTAAATATCGCGAAACGACGTTGATCAAGGCTCGTGTAGATCGAGCTTTCGAAAAAGGTGTTCTACATCTTCCAAAATTCCGATAAAGAATAATATAATGGTCCATCATGCACGACTCCAATCTATTGTAACGTTCAGTTAGTCCTTAGGCTTATATACATCAAGATCCAGAATGGCGCTGAGTGTTAAGTACCTAGTCCTCATGCGTCCCTCTAGAATACTTCACTTTTCTTTGCGGTAAAATTCAACGTTCGTTTCAAGGTTACAACCATTTAGTGCGCTAGTAAACGAATAGCCCACTGCTAGGTAAATAAAGTATTAACCAGAGCTGGTACAGTATTAATGTAAAGTAAATAAGTAACGTACAGTAAATAAGCTCGCTTGAGGACTTAGTTAAAGCAAATAAAGTTAAAGTGAACGAATTACGGATCAATCTATTCAATAACGTACACGATCAATTGAAAATCGAACCAAGCATCGCTAGGAGCAAACGGCAGCCGTCGACCGCTGCTTGATATTGCAAACATCCCCAGCAATAACCGTATCGTCGAGGTGATAGTATCAGATTCTGTGTAACGAAGGGGCCTCTGCATATAAGGTAACTTTTGTGTTTTTCTTGAATGTGGTGATTGACGAAATTTAAATAACATTTGGAGGGTTTCTTCTTTACGATTATGATGTTATTTAGGGATAAAATGAATGCATGAACACACGGATTTTCTTTTAGTGGGTCACTCTTTATGATTTTGTTGTTTAAATTATAAGGCCAGTGCTTTCATTTAAAGACTTAGACAATTTTATTTGAAGTGTATCTTCTTAATATTTCATAAAATTGACAAACGTTTATATTGAAATTGTAATAGGTAGATCTATTAGAATGCAATTTGTTGCATACTCTAGCTAGAGGACCAGCCAAATTTAAGTCAGTTATTTGATATCGTATGTGTTTACAATTACATTGTCTCCGATTTCTTTGTTCGTGTATTATTCTTATTTATTTTATGTACATTATATTCATCTAGGTTACTGGACTTGTGTTATTTTTGTTCTTTGAACCTATGATTACATAGCGTTGAAGGACAAAAAAGTTTCGTATTTATTGTTTAATTGCTCATTAAATTAACGTAATTATATCGAGTTTGGTTTGACAGAAATAAACACGACCGAAAGTTCTCAAAGCATGATTTAACTTGAATTGAGCTTAATCAAACGTAATTTGAGGAATTCGATTTCAAACGAATGTGTACACAGTTAAAACGTTTTTTTATTATTATTGATATACTACTATATTTTTTTGTTTGGCGAGGTGAAAGTATTTTACATATTGAGATTTTGGATTAACGTAACTTGACTAGAGATTTTGTTTGTTTATCAAAGAAGTTTGTGAAAGATCTACCATTCCTGGAGCCGCCTGTTGAGATTATGTGTAGGTAAGTAAGTTATTTGAACTACTATAATTAGGCATATAATCCCCTATTGTAACATTTCAAATATCCTGGCGGCCATTTCCGGTTTGATGACGATTTCAACCCCAATGTTGACTTATGCCTAGTATACTATCCTTCGATGTACAAATTAATTAACATCTGACTCACACCCGACCGCTGGCTAGTCGTGCAAAGCTAAGTTTATCTGTTATCTCGTTTTACTGCCAGTTTACACCGTAACAACTTAAAAATTGAAGGGTGAATGTTGAACCTTGAGATAGAAGTCGACTAGTCTTCCATTACAAAAAATTAATTATACAGATGAAACGTGCCATATCCTTTTATGGCATGTTATCATATCATTTATAGCAGACTAATCATTCGAAGAATTGTTATAATTAGCCATTTCAACCCTCATAACCTTTAGTTTTGTCGTAAAGTGTTTGTAGCTGCACAACACTGACTTTCCAGAGAGGGGTAAAAGGGTTGTAACAAGCAACAAAAGAAGAAGAAGAAATGAACAAATTTTAATAAATTTATAAATCGCACAAAGATACAGGTTGTAAAATTCTTGCAAAAAAAGCGGAAAGGTGGATTGCTCCTTCTGAAGGAGTACGGATTGCATTCCTATTAAGACAGCAAGAAATCAAACAATTTTGATTTTGCCGCCCTTACTCTTTATGAAATGCTACCGATTACAATTTTACCTCACGTAATCCTAACTGATGATGGCATTATAACTTCGAATACCGAAAAAACGTTTAAAAAGAATGTTTTAACATGTAAATCTATCCATTGTTAATAAAATACGTAGAAAATATGTTGAAGCTGAGCCATATGTGGTATTTTAACAATAGTTGCGTTCAAATATGCTATTCATCTGTTAATCAGCCTCAACTGTCGATTTAAAAGGCTTGGAAACAAATACTGCGAGAAAAAACTCGACGTTTGAATCTGTTTTATTATTCTAAAAGTGGTATAACGTTATATAAATTTGGGCATTATATAAGCTTTTATGAGTATAAAATCTTAAAATTAAATGAAAATCACAGGCTTCTTCGAAACTGCTGCTGCTATATTCAGATTTCAATTGACATAAACGTACAATTAATACAAATGAGCAAATTGAGATTAAATTATTTAAACGTTACATAAATATTAAGTTGAAGCTAGTGGAAAGTGCTTGTAGTGCAACATACTGCAGATTATGTGATTTGAGTGAAAATTAAAAATTGTTTAATTTACGTTTAAACAGAAGCCTTAATGGGAATTAATTTGTGCGATATAACTGCAAAATAATATGGAGCGAAAACATAAATATTGCTGCAGTATTATTTTACAATCAATTACTTTCGATGTCTCAAAGGGGTTGAATATAAATATTTCAAAACGAAAAATGAAGTAAACGGTGTAATGTACTCAACATTTTTACTTATACAGTTTTATTTTATTTAAAAGGTAAATTATGCGTTGTTTACAATTCATTGAATATTGCTACACGGTAAAATTACGATTGTGGAATGGAAATGAATACTAATTGTCAGCTAGAAGTAATGCGTTGTTTGTTACACGTAGAAATAAACGCACATACTCATTTCGATCTTGCTATACAGCTTTAAATGGAAATAATACCCAAAAATGATCTACCCTGAGTTATTGTCGAACTAACTATTTTTTCACCAAAATCAGAATATAAATTCAGCTAAATAGGTTCCAGGTCGTAGTTTAGCATATTTTTCCAATCATTTATTCTTCCATTATATTTAATTATTTAGAAACTGTATTACATCATTATTATTGTCGCTTGTACATTCTTTATGAAGAATACCTAGAATTCTTATTGACAAATATTATAATATAAGCGTGGACCATAAAGCCTACTTCTCCCAATGGTCTAAACAGCTTCTTGAATTGGATCTTTGTAAGTGTGTAAGAGAGCAGATAAACAAGGCTGTTGACAATCTCAACCCGCTTGGGATCAAGTTAGCGCTTGATTGCACAATGTAGCAAATGAGGTAGGTACAATTTATTTTTCCATTTTTTTTTATTCAATAATAGGTTTTGGGTTTCTCGTGCATTGTTGCATATAAACTTTTCTTTCTTATTAGTATTATTGGCTACAGCTATAAAGTTGAAATTCGTTTGTGCTTCTTACTTCTGATTTTTTAGTTGACAGTTGCCGAACCAACCTGGTCGCCCATATTTTTATATATAAAAATATGGCTCGGTTTTAAATATTATGTAGCAGAACAGCAAGAACACGTACTAACATATCGAATTGTTTGTCTTGTTAGATGTCATCATGAAACTATATCACAGAGAAAGTGCTTGAATATTTAACAAATAATCTGATTCAAATAAGCGAAGATGGGTTGAAATTGATGAAAACTTATTAGTAGATAGTCTGATTACATAGCCGATTTTACACAAGAGGGTCCTTCACAATCCTTCGAAAACGACCTTTTGAGATCTTTGATGAAAGTAGTGTGTAGAACCTAGAAAACATGACTCTCTTCTTATCATTTGTGACGATAACTTAATAATTGGGGGTTTATTAGGAAACCCTCAACAAGCAGTAGTTGTACGTGAAATAACAAAAACACTGCCAAAGTCGAAGGTATTTGTAATGGAATAAAGAAAATTCCAGGCGAAGATATACAATTTCAAGGATTATCGCGTTTGCCAGAAGTAATTGCGGATTTGTCTTCTCCCTATGAACCTTTTCAATTACTTTTTACTGATAAGGTCATTGTTCAAATTGTTTATCAAAGCAATTCATATTCTACCCTAGAAAATCTTGCTGCTCTTATAAACATAAATGCGGGAGATGTAAAAAGATATATAGATACATGCTTTTATATGTCAGTTGCCCAAATGCCAAGCATGTGACACTACTGCCACCAAAAATGGGGTATAAAAAAGTAAACCGGACTACGTCGCTGAAGCGATTTGAAAAATCGTGAATTTCTCCATTTCAACAACAATAGTAAATTAGGAACAGATAACTATCGCGACAGGCTGTACTAACTTCGTTCCTTGATAAACAGCTTTTAAAAATACTAATTGAAAAATGTTTATCAATAGACGAGCAGCAGTGCAATAAAGTTAAAACACTTTATGATTCACTATATTCCTCTTGAGCCCCATAAATGCGGATTTAAATTTTTTGTCCTAAGTGGTGCATTTTAATTTGCATACGATTTTAAATTATACATTGACCAAGAAAATGAAAGCATCCCAGGAACCTGACCTGGGGGCTAGTGCCAATGTGGTTACTCGTTTACTAAAAAATGTGGAGAAAAACATAAATCATCAAGTATATTACGATAGTTATGATACTTCATTGCATTTAATTACGTACAATTCAAGGAAATAATTCAAATTGTACGAAGAAACAGTGTTCCAAATTGTTCACATTCATCAGAAAATTAGCTGGAAAAAGAAAAAGTAGGTGTTTCGTTTGAATACACTCCTGAAATTGAAAACATTAAAATATTTTTATTGCTCTGGTAGGATGCCAAATCTGTTATACTGGTTTCAACGTTTTGTGGTGAGCTAACAAAAGAAGAAATGAAAGGATACGACAAAAAGGTAAGAAAAGAGTTACGTTCGCTTACCCAAAAATTGTGATAGAATATAACCAACACATTGACAGCGTCGATCTAACAGACACTGTAATAGGAAGGTATAGGATCAAAAATCGTTCAAAGAAATGGTACTTTAGAATTTTCTACCATTTGTTTGATTTTGTAATGGTAACTACTGACTTTTGTACTGTGGCAATATATCGTAAAGAAGAGAATATTTTACCATTATACGAATTTAGAAAATTTAGAAAATGTCCATACAGAATTGGTTTTAACACATCCGGAAGCCGTGGAACGCATCTTCCCTGGAGATAGAAATTCGAAGTAACTGCTGTTTAATTGTCACCAGATGCAACTCAGAAGCATAATTGTGATCATTGTCCTAAAGTCACCAAAACGAGAGGTAGGTGTAAATACCGAAGTGTAAAGGATATTCATTGATAATTTGTGAAAAGTATAATAAAATGAACCTTTGTTAAAAAAAACCAATAACTGTTTTTATAAATTTCATAATTAGCACAGTATGAAATTATGTTGCAAATTTAGCAACAATGAACATTTTCCAGTAAATAACGTATATTTTTAGCTTAGACGTTAGGAGGCAATGTAGTAAATCTGCATTTAAAATATTGCGCGATAAAGGGCTAAAAAACAATATAACTTACGTACTATGCCCTTCTATATTTTTGATAGCATACAATTTGCTAACATAGTTTATTATAATAATTATGCTCTATATTCCATTCGATAATGCAGCAGCTTCTTCAATACTTGAGAACTACTTATTAACGTATTGCTTAACATTAACAATGCTCTGTCAGTGTATTTATTGTCCTCCCAGTTAGCAATAATTAAACTTTGATGGCTCGACCGCTGATTTAAAAAAGAAAATTAAATTATTATAAGTTTTTTGTGGTGAACGAATAAGTTCAAAAGGAAATATGTAAGACAAAATACACATCGATTGGGGCTTGTATCTCGATAGCTCAGTTGGTTAAAGCGCTACTCTAGCACAGTGGACGTCGTAGGTTCAAATCCTACTCGAGGTAAATTTTTTATTTATGTAATTAAAAATTATAATAATAATTTTTAATTAAAGCTTAACCCTGTCCTTACCTACTAGCACATCTGCTCTTAATATAATATAATATATATATATATATATATATATATATATATATATATATATATGAAATCCAATTATGCTTCGTCAAGGTGTTGGTGTTGCTTTGGTTTATAAATCTGTATTAAAATATTTATCGTAATGGTTTTAGATAAAAAAGCTGGATTAAACCGTTTTTAGTTATTCAGAACAATATCATTAATTTTTTTGAATGACCTGATAAATAAAGCTTGCTAAAATAGTGAATTTCAACCATCGAGATTTATTTTAATTAACGAGATGTCTATGAGAAAGCTAATTTCTATTGGAACATTTATGCGGATCCTATGCATGCCCTTAATTACTAATTTTTTTCGCTAGTTGTCGAGATACCGGGGAACTTTTAAACTCTCAATCACAAGAACTTGTGATTAAATTAATAGATTACTTTAATCGATAAAAAGCAAACCATTAATTCCATTTACTGCTGTTTATGACGTTAGTAAGGTAACGTCTATAAAAAATTACTTTTAGAGAGTCGCTGAAGCTTTAGGTATCTGTAAAAATACCGTTTACACGATAAAGGGGAGGTAAGACCTTAATCCAGTGTTGTCAATTATTATGAAGAAATATGTATTGTATTAAATTTTTATATAAATACTCATGAACAAAGTTACAAAAATATATAGTGTATTTGTTGGCAAATTTTTTTTTAACCCCAATTTCTTACAATCTGCCCCAGAGGGCAATAAGTAATATGTACTGTTACAGGTAGTATGGCAGAGTAAGCTGCCTTACAACGGTCTTGTAGAGACGGGTTCCATTGAACTCTCTCCATAATGAGATACGTTCTTATCTAAAACAAGAATAGTAGGGATTTGTGTTAATAGTGACTATACTAGCGTCCAAATTTAGTCAAAAGGGGTCGGTAGCTCAGGTGGTTTGAATTTTTTCTGCCTTCTAGGTTCTTCATCTTCTAGCATTAGAGAATGGACTTGTGCATTTGGATGAGCACTTAATCTGTCTTTATAATTTTTTGAAAAGTTTTGAATTTCACTTTTCACAGTTTGAATGCACATATCACTTAGTAATACGCTATTGGGAACATACCATGGCGCATTTGCAACAGTACAAAGCACTTTGGTTTGAAAACGTTCCAGGATATCAACGTTGGACTTGCACGTAGTTCCCCATAGTGATATTCCATATGTCCCTATGGGTTTTAGGGCAACTTTATAAACCAGAAGTTTGTTAGTCAATGATAGCTTCGAGGTTCTTCCTATATAGCCAGTATAATTTACTCTATTTAAGACCTAGTTGTTTACGCTTACTGAAGATGTGTGTTTTTCATGTCAGCCTGTGATCTAGATGAAGTCCAAGGTACTTGGTGGAGTCGGTATGCTTAATCTGTTCACCATTAAGAGTTACTATTGGCCAGTTTTTCCTTTTCATCGTAAAGGTTTCATGCTGGGATTTAGCTTCATTTATTTGTATTCTCCATAGTTCAAGCAATTTCTTGTCGGAAAATCGGCTGTGAACAGCACATACAGTAAGGGGCCTAGAACGAAGAAGGTCAAGTATGATTTAAGGATAAGGTATATTTGAGGAGGAAGAGAGTTTTTTAATTTGCAGAATAATCCTTGATACTAGACCTTGTCAAAACCTTACGAGAAATCTAGGAAAACAGCGGAGCAGTATCTGTTGCCCTCGAGATCATTAAATATCTTACTGACTACCCGGTGAACTTGTTCAATGGTCCCGTGTTTGTTACGGAAGCCAAATTGGTGGCTTGGTATCAATTCTTGCTCGTATAGCATTCGTTTTATTCTTAACAATAACAATTGTTCTAGGATTTTGGATAATATAGGGAGAAGATTAATAGGTCTGTAGAACGCGACTTCTCCAGGGGGTTTACCTGGTTTGGGAACCATTACTATCTGAGCCGTTTTCCATATACTAGGTACGTATCCTATTTTTAAGATGGCATTGTAGATTTGTGTAACACAGCGAATTGCTTTTTAGACAGGTGCTTTACTACTACTCCAGTTACGATGTTATATTCTGGAGCTCTTTTGGGACTAGTTTTATTTATTACTTCCCGTACTTCATTAATTGTAAATAGTTTCAGCGGTAGTTGCATTTGGTAAGGATATTTGATAAGGCTAAGAATATCTCTATCTTTTTCAGGACTTAGAGTGGGATGAGGCTTGAAGACATTCGTTAGATGTTTCGCAAAGCATTAACTTTGTTAGTATCGCTACGAGCCCAAGAATCATCTTCAATTTTGATTGGAGGTATGTGTTGTGTTGGTCTTTTTGTATTACTTACCGCTGAGAAATCATCTAGTTCTGTAGCTGATGGATTTTCTAAGTGTTCCTGGATGCTATCGTTTTTATGTTGTAGTATAAAATGTTTGAGTTATTTGGTTGCTTTGTTTAGTGCTTTCTTATATGCATTATCTGATGAGTTGCCAGGGCGCTCGCAGTCGTCTTTTTTCTTTTATTTTTTCTTGTATTAAGCAGTCGGTATACGTTCAATGTCATACTCAGGTTTGAGCGGTATTTGAGAATCTATCAGGTAGTCAAGCCTGAGTCGGAAGTACTCCCAATCAGTATTTTTATTGTATAAGCTTGGTCGCTTAGTTATGTTTATTACGTCTGAGTATAAGGTGATTGAGATGGCAGCTAACTCGAAACAAGGTTTTATTTCACATTGTCGGGTGTTAAGACCTTTAAGAATACGAAAATCAATTAAATCACGAAGCTGCCTGTGATTGGTTGGCCAATAAGTTGGCTCACCAGTAGATACATAATTTAGGTTATTTTCTTTTATGGAAATTGGTAGTCTTCGCTCAAGGCGTCTAGTAATACGTGAGCCCCAGTGCTCATGTTTAGCGTTGAGGTCACTAGCTAGCAGGAATTTGTTGCCTAAGGTTTTGAAACAGTGTGTGTAGTCTTCTTTACTGATCATATGTTTAGGTGGGCTATAGATAACTGAAACTACAGAAGGGGCTGTCTTACCATCTATTAATACAGTGGTGGCTAAGATATGATTCTGTTAATATTTTTCCATTTCATAGTACCTAATGTCACTCCGTATAATTAGAGCTGTTCCACCGTGCGCTGTGCCATCCGGGTGGTTAGTGTGGTATATATTATATTTAGGAATTTTAAGTAGCTTAGGTTAGTGAAGTGAAATTCAGATATAAGCAGTATGTCAATATTATTGTTTTCAAGGAACACTTTAACTTCTTGGGCATGTTGCCTTAGGCCGTAGGTGTTCCATACGCCAATTTCAAGTTCGTGAGCCATTATGAAAGTTTTGTAATCAGGGTAGTGAGAAGTGACACCTTAGGGATAGATTTGTCCTGTGTATTGTCTGTTTGTTCGTCGTCCATCTCAGTCGAGAGCTGGTCATATTTCTTGCTAGTAGAGGCTCCTAACCAGTTTTGAATCTTGCCAACATCGCGTTTTGCTACTTTTAGCAAATATCCATGTTTCGTCAAGGAAAACAATCTGTCGATGAACAGACTCGCTGTTAATACTTGCCATATAACTTCTTAAAAATGCAGTTCTCATACTACAGATATTCAACTTTTCAGTTAAAGCTCTACGGTTATCGTCTTTTTTAAAATTAAATCAAAGTTCTTTCAGCACTATATTCAATGATGTACTACTAATTTTGATGTTCTTTTTAGCGGCTAACCCTTATTTCAAAGAAGTTATAGTGACATGTTCATTTTAGTGTTTTCGGATAAATCTTTGGTCTTCGGTTTTCTGCGTGGTCTTTTTTTTTGGGCGACGACGACATTGGATTAAGGTCTTTCCACCGCTTTATCGTGCAAACGGTATTTTTACAGATACCCAAAGCTTCAGCGACTCTCTAAAGCTAATTTTTTATAGACAATATTACTACTAATGTTACTAATCTCCGTGCATATACGGTGCGCCACCATGTATATAGTGTATGAGAGCATAAACGTAAAGGTAAAGGAGAACAAAACTAAGATTGTGGTGTTCAATCGGGAAGGTGAAACAAGAGTTCAGTATTTATCCTGCATGAGGAACAAGTTGATATGGTATATCTGTAGATAGAACAATGGATGGTGAGATTGGAAGGAAAGTTATTGGAGGTATATAAACGATAATGAATAACCAAAGCATGAACCTATCTGCAAAACGAGCAATGTATAATGGCGTGTATGTCCCGTCAGTACTGTATTGAAGGGAGGCATGGGTATGTCAAAAAAAAGCACGAAAGTAAAATAAATGCTGTGGGCATGAGATTCCCGAGAACCGCGTGCGGTAAAACGAGAAGGAATAAGATGAATAATGAGTGTATAATGAAGCAGTGTGGCGAATAAAAGGCGATAATGGATAAGTATAAAACTAGGACACTATGTTGGTTTGGTCCCATCGAAGGAATGAACAACGCATGATTAACAAATCAGATATGTGTGGGAGAAATTAGAGGGAAGGCCGGGCCTGGTAGGCCGCATAAAACTTGACTGAATGCAGTAGAATGTATGATAAAAGAAAGAAAGATAAGAAGTTTTAAAAACAAAAGGGTATGCCAGAGACAATGTATACATCTTACGGAAGCTAGAGAGATATGAAAAACTAATATATTTTCGGTAAGCAACTATTCTCCAATAATTAACCGTACTATTTTTCCATTTCCAATGTTATTACTAGTAATGTATACATACTATTATAAACGGATCTTCAAAAATTGATTTTCATGTTTAATTAGTTTTTTTTACTAACACTGCCACCGATATTATACCTAATTCCCTTATTTTTTATGTCACAACTGTATTTTCTATTTAGTGTAGGTAATGCTTATGTGGGTAGTGGAACGTGCAAGGAAGTACCCTTTACTGCTTAAAAGCGTTAAATCGATGATACACAATAGGTATTATTTTATCGCTAATTGAGCTCGTGTTCGTTTTCATGATAATATTATTGGAGTGTTAGATTTATCATATGTAATTACGAAAAAGCATGTTAGATGTTTGTGTAGTGGATATTTATGTTTAGGTGCTACTTACGCAGTTATTTGCTACGGAATCTTGTGGACGTAATTACGCGCAGGTTAAATTTAAGGAACTTGTTTTACACGAAACAATTTTGATTTCGTTTATTTTATTGTTGAGGTTTACTTTGTGATAGTACTGTGGGCCATTAGACATATTTCGTATCATAAGGTACAAATAAAGTATTTCTTCAAATTGTGTAAAAGAGTATTTGTGGACGAGAATATTTTGCGAAGCTCGCCTAATGTTACGCCACTGATAATTTTAATATACCGTATAATGTGAAAATGTAAGCTTTCACCATTATTATACATATTTAAAATACTTATCTTCTTGGGTTTTTCTGGAGTATTTTTGTATTTAAGTTATACAAATCTGTACGTACATAAGTGTTATCGAAACATGTATATTTGTATAACTTAAATACAAAAATACATCATAAAAAATATATATATATATATATATATATATATATATATATATATATATATATATATATATATATATATATATATATACAGGGTGGGCCACCACCAACGCGTCGGTCTCTAGCACCCAAACAACTGAATTTTTCCAAAATCTGTTTTGGCCTTCTAGGACTACAATCTAAAATTAGTTTGATTTATACGGGGTGATCTACAAATTTGTTACTTATCAAAGTTATATTATTTTAAATGGAATATCCTCCTTTTTAATTTTTTTTTGAAATAAGGTGAAAAAGTAAGGTAGACTTTCATTATAGTTCCCTATACCTAAACCTTACAGTTTCCGAAATATTTAACATTTTTTGAAAATGTAGGGTTGTCAAAAAGTTCAAGTATTTTTCGATTCAGAAAAGATGAGACAATCTAATCTAGGTCATCGTAATAAGGATATTTGGAAGTACGTATTCTGTTGTTTATTGTTTCAAATCATAATTTATAAAATACAAAGAATAACGCGTAAAGTTAACAAACTTCAAAGTTAAATATCTTTGTTATTTTAAATACAACGCCCAAGAAATTTTTATCGGAATGGAATAGTCTTTTCACAATAGTTCGAACTGTATTCGGGTTCCCTATACCTAACTTCAATACTTTTCGAGAAATTAGTGTATTTGTTACATTTTTAGAAATTACGCCATTAACTCATGCCGATCAGTTAGAATTCTGTGATTTACAAAGGTTACAAATGTGTTAAACGGTTTTTGGTTTATTAAGGTTATCAAGGTTATACGGTTTCTGGTCTTGAAAAAGACCGTTTTACATTATGCACCGAGGACTTGTCACTACAGTAAATGTTCAAACTGATGACCGTCTTCTTGAATACATAGTCTAATTCTTTCTTCCAAATTTTGTCTGACTTTTCTTAACATATCTGGAGTAATTGTGTCCACCGCATTTCTAATTCTCTCTTTCATATTGTCTGCAGCAGTAGCAGGAATATTGTAAACAATATTTTTAATATAGCCCCATAAAAAGTAATCCATTGGAGTAAGACAAGGCGATATTGGTGGCCAATGACATGGTCCGTTCCTTCCAATCCATTTATTAACAAATTTCCTAGTTAAATAATTTCTAACTCTACGATCAAAGTGTGCCGGTGCCCCATCTAATTGTAGCCACATATTCCCTCTAATGTTCAACGGAATGTTTTCGGGAAGTGTCCAAAAGTCTCGCTTTAAAAATCTCAAAAATTTTCTACCATTTAAATGACCATTGGAAAAGTATGGTCCAATTACCTGATCTCCAATAATTCCTGCCCATACGTTTATGCTCTAACGATTTTGGCGGTCAGCAGTATTAAAAGCATGCCTATTCTCGGTATCATAATAGTGAAAATTATGTCTATTTGCCAAACCGTTGTTGTGAAATGTTGATTCATCAGTAAACAAAACGAAATTTAAAAAATCTTGTTGATCCCCTATTTTTTCAATTATCCACAAACAGAAATCTATTCGTTGTTGAAAGTCATCGCCATACAAATTTTGATGAATTTCTATGTGATAAGCATGAAATTTGTGTTTTTTTGAGAACTCTTCTCACACTTCCTCTACTTAAATCTGTTTGTCTAGCAATTACTCTAGTACTAGTGTGGAAATTTTCAGCGATAGATCCTAATACTAAAAACTCACTATCTTCATTGCTAGTTACCGGTTTACTTTTATTAGGTTTTGGATAGGCAGTGTTACCTGTGACTCGAAATGTTTGTAAAAGCCTTTCAAAATCTCTCGTATCAGGATGATTGCGATCAGGGTACTTTTGGGCATAAACCCTGGAAGCCAAAAGACAATTTTCATGGCATTCTCCTATGGTCAACACCATATCCACTCTTTCTTGCACTGAATATTTCATTGTAATGAAAAAATCATCAATAGTTATAAACACTGTCGTATTTTAAAATACGTCAATATGACAGAAATGTTTATAAATCAAAGAATTCTAACTGATCGACATGAGTTAATGGCGTAATTTCTAAAAATGTAACAAATACACTAATTTCTCGAAAAGTATTGAAGTAAGGTATAGGGAACCCTAATACAGTTAGAACTATTGTCAAAAGACTATTCCATTCCGACAAAAATTTCTTGGGCCTTGTATTTAAAATAACAAAGATATTTAACTTTGAAGTTTGTTAACTTTACGCGTTATTCTTTGTATTTTATAAATTATGATTTGAAACAATAAACAACAGAATACGTACTTCCAAATATCCTTATTACGATGACCTAGATTACATTGTCTCATCTTTTCTGAATCGAAAAATACTTGAATTTTTTGACAACCCTACATTTTCAAAAAATGTTAAATATTTCGGAAACTGTAAGGTTTAGATATAGGGAACTCTAATGAAAGTCTACCTTATTTTTACACCTTATTTAAAAAAAAATAAAAGGAGGGTATTCCATTTCAAATAATATAACTTTGATAAGTAACAAATTTGTAGATCACCATGTATAAATCAAACTAATTTTAGATTGTAGTCCTAGAAGGCTTACATATTCTCGCCCAAACAGATTTTGAAAAATTCATATATATATATATATATATATATATATATATATATATATATATAATATATAACAGGGTGTCCAGTTTAAGATGAAATGCATGGGGATATTGGAAACCGTTAGAGATACGAAGATGGTTAAATGGAGAAAAGTTGCGTCATTATATGCCCAAGAAGTAACCATGGTTAAATCCTTCCATTTACTAGACACAGGGTGATAACTGAAAATATGCGTTTTCTAAAATCGCTATATCTTGTTTCTTGCAAGAGATACATCCACGATTTTTGCAGGATGGGGTAACAGGTAGCGAGGATTTCAAAATAATTTTGAAAAAATCTAGGCCTACTAGATTTTGAGATAATGCACGCAACTTTCGATTTTCTTATGGACGCCATATTGGATTTTTGCATTTTGAATTCTTCATAAAAATGCTTTTCAACCATATATCATATGTTTATAATCTGCCAATGAGAAAGTGTCAAATTACACAATTAAATTTATATAAAAGCAACCTTGACATATTATGTATTTTAATTAAATGAAAATTAATCTACAAATTAAACTAACTATTGAGAACAATATTATTGATTATAAACATAAATCATAATAATAAAAGTGACAAAAAACAACAAAAAATAAAATTTAATATTATACTGAATTTTACTATTAATTAATCAAATGCTCGAATAAACCTCCATTCTCTTGCAATAATTGAATAGATGGTTGATTGGCAAAGGCCTAGTTTGATATAAATTTAATTGTGTAATTTGACACTTTCTCATTGGCAGATTATAAACATCTGATATATGGTTCAAAAGCATTTTTTATGAAGAATTAAAAAATGCGAGATGATAAGGAACTCTTGTGATGCAGTGCTAACTCGATGCAGATGGTGTTTGCACGAGAATGAAGGTTTATTCGAGCATTTGATTAATTAATAGTAAAATTCAGTATAATATTAAATTTTATTTTTTGTTGTTTTTGTCACTTTTATTATTATGATTTATGTTAATAATCAATAATATTGTTCTCAATAGTTAGTTTAATTTGTAGATTAATTTTCATTTAATTAAAATACATAATATGTCAAGGTTGCTTTGATATAAATTTAATTGTGTAATTTGACACTTTCTCATTGGCAGATTATAAACATATGATATATGGTTGAAAAGCATTTTTATGAAGAATTCAAAAATGCAAAATCCAATATGGCGTCCATAAGAAAATCGAAAGTTGCGTGCATTATCTCAAAATCTAGTAGGCCTAGATTTTTCAAAATCATTTTGAAATCCTCGCTACCTGTTACCCCATCCTGCAAAAATCGTGGATGTATCTCTTGCAAGAAACAAGATATAGCGATTTTAGAAAACGCATATTTTCAGTTATCACCCTGTGTCTAGTAAATGGAAGGATTTTTGACATGTAACCATGGTTACTTCTTGGGCACATAATGACGCAACTTTTTCTCCATTTAACCATCTTCGTATCTCTAACGGTTTCCAATATCCCATGCATTTCATCTTAAACTGGACACCTGTAATATATATAATATATATATATATATATATATATATATATATATATATTATATATATATAATGTAAAATGAATAATATATACTACAAACCGCTCATGGAAGATCTTCATTACAGCCGAGCGTTGTTTAACAGATCGACAGCGAAGCTCGAAATCTGTTAAAACGCGAAGGACGTGAAAACTGCGTCCGTTGATTAATACAGAATATTAAATAAGAAAACATAATTTAATTAATTGTAATGATTATGAGGTTCATGATAGTTATGCAACCCCACCACAGGCAGGTAATAAGTTTCGGGGTATGTAATAATTATTCCCAGCTAGTTTCAGTAATCTAGTTCCCAGCTGTCATCATGTCACGAATATGACGGATTACAATATGATATCGAATATAAGACTTTATATTTAAATGTAAAATTAAATATCTGGTGTGGAGTACCACACGGCTCCAACGTACAAAAGGGAAATTAAAAGAAATTAAATAATTTTTATGTCATACATGCATATAAAATGACATATTATGAATGTGCCACGCGTGCATAAAGTGACACTTTATGCCCGCCGGTCGTAAAGTGTTACTACGTACACTTGTTTTTGTATATGTCAAATACTTATTGATACATGTTACATTTGTCATGTTTGACAATTTAATAAATAAGGTTTTTGATTATTGTAATAACCAACACTCGATTCAACTTAAAATCCAGTTGCTTGATATCCTTTAGAATACATTTTCAGATATTCTGTTAGTTTGGGATATTTCCAAATGTCGAAGGCTTTGTCCAAAAGAAGCGTTTTCTTCACCACTGAAAACTTTGACCAAACGAAGCTCGCTTTAAAGGTTTCGGACTGAAATAATAATCTAATAAAATGAAAATTACTAAGTCTTGGAATACAGATCTTGGAAATATCCCAACAAAACAGTTTCATTAATTATGCTTGCTTCATTTGTGTTTAACCAATCTATAAATTTGGTGTATTCCAAATCGTAAATGATTTTTTATTTCTGCAGCAACACTTTCTCTACCACTTTTCCTGCTTTTTTCTGAACTGCGTTTGGAAAAAAATAAATTGACTTATAACAATTGTTGGTGTTATCACTAAATTCCTCAGATACCCAATTCACAAATAGCTTGATATAAATGACATAACTTTATAACAAAATTAAATTATTTTTTTGGGGGAAAAAAATTTGTATAACATAAAATTTTATATGTACCACGGGCATTAATTGATATTTACGCTCTTGGGCGACTAAAAAGCAGTCGGATCTATTGGCCCTCGTGCTTTTAACTCGTCGCTCTTGAGGGAATAAACATCTCCCTAGTTCCCTTAATACATAAATAACTATAATAATATTTTTTTGGGCATAACTATGCAACATCTTTTATAATAAGTTCATTACAAAAATAAGCAACATTGTAAACGGAAAAACAGTCATCTATGTCAAACAGAGGTTTAAAACTGCATGGCAGACAGAGGTTAACAGACAGCTAGATGCTAACTTAAATTAAAAGAAATTTTAAAAAGAGATTTTTGTATTTGTAATATATGTCCAAATAGTTAACTTTATTATGTGCAATGTTAATAATAACAACTGATCGCTGAATACTTGTCTTCGTTTGGGGTATTTTTACAATGATTCATCACGCTCCTCAAAGCATCTATTTTTATATTATATAACTCTTCTAGTCTACATGAACCAGCTATTCCTAATAACATACCTACCTATAAAAAAAATATATTCACTTTAATATGTAATCTACTACCTTGTGTTTTCATCTGCAGCTTCAAGTAAAAACTTAGTAAAGTAATGTAATATTTTCATTTTCAGAAAATATAATTATTTCTATTATTAGTCCACGAAGTGCAAAAAATAGTGTAGATACCACGGGATTGAAGTTCCTTGATCCCTTGAATAGTTGTTTGTCTCGGGCCAAAACCCTCGACCAACAAACTCTATTCGCGGGATTAAATGAGTCACTTCAATCCCTTGTTATCTAATATACTATTTTACGTTCACAATGAAAACAGGCAACATTGCATTTTCAGTCATATTTGTTTGATTTATACATTTATTACGCTTTACATTAAAAAACTTTATAAAGAAAATTTATGTAAAATTAAATTTTCTTTAAAAAATACGCCTACACTTTTTCTTATAAAATTTAATCTAACAGTTAAATTGTACCTTAGGAATTTTTTGTCGCTAAATTACGCGTCATATCAAATTTTATGGAACATAATTAATCGATATGTTTAAGATCTGTTTCGTGGTATTTTTATATTTTGAAATATGCAGCTGTTTTAGAAATATTTGATAAAAACCTAAAACTGACCCTAGTAACCCCCCCCCCTCTTTGTCCCTGGATTTATCCCAAAATCTAATCAGCTCTAAGCCAAATAAAAACAAGCTTAAATAAAAAATTTTAAGTACATAGATATTTTTGTTCTGGAGTTATCGTAGATTCTAGCACACATCCATACACACAGACATCTACACATGATGGCCGATCTTGGCCAAACTTGGCCAAACGTTGTAAAATGAGCTAATAAGTCGATTTAGAGCTAGTAAAAAAAGTTTATTGCATAACCTGCTGTACATAGGTAAATGTAGGTTGGAAGGTAAAACTAGACTTTGTTCACCCCTAGACAGAAGAATTTCTGACATATTATTTCCTAAATGTTAAAGTTGATTACAATTACTTGTAGTTCAGTTAAAAAATGAAACTTACATAAGACTGCAGAATTAAATCTTTTGATACAAGGAATTTGGAAAAAGCATAAAGCCCAGTTGTAGGAATGTTACCTATTGTTTAAGAACCCATTGTATAAATGCTATAAATTAGGATCAACGTTACGGGAGACATATTGTAATTTTCTTTGCGAATAAAACGGACAGTCCTCAGTGTTCCAGAACGCAATTATTTAAAGGGATTGTAATTTGAAGTACTGGATCAATATTAGCGAAACCTAAATTATCATGAACTCGGTGTTTGGAGTTAAAATTCAGGAAAAGGCAAAATAAACTTTCGTTCATATCGTAACCAATAATTAATGAATAAATTTTCAAAGGAAAAATTTGTTAATATTGAAATTCTCCATCTTGAACTTGGAGTTCGCCTTCATAAATCCTGAAATTAACTTTTAAATGAAATCTAAATATAGCCAAATCCTTGGTCACGGTATTTCTGCAATTATAAATTATTCCCCTTTAGAAAGAACTGGAGCTCGACGCGAACATCTAAGAATATTTCTTATTTCGAATTTTTCATAAAGATGCTTAACGCCTGAAAAATACTCGCATAACCTTTATTTCCTAGCGTAGGATAAAACTTTATTTATTATGAGTGAGTGTTAAAATATTTTTGTCGGGGTAGTGTTTGGGAAATAACCATGGCTTTAGGATTCTTAAAAGAGTTTCCATCGGCCATAAATTTAATATACTTGGAATATTTCCTATTTAACTTCCTTTACATTGAGTTTAAGAAGTAAGCGAAGGATTTCTGAAAATGTTTCATTATGGTAGTCATTCAGTTATCATGCTACAAATGCAACCATTGAAAAGCATTGCGTATATTCTACTGCTTCTTGTTTTCAAAATTTACACATAAATGGATTTTACGCGTTATTTGTTTGAATTTAAATTTGTTACTTACCGAGTGGGCCTTTACTTTGTGTTTACCGTTGTTCAATATTCTTATCATTCAGCCCAAGGACATTATTACCGGCCGTAGTGGCTACAGTGAACAATAATATCGTGTTTAAGTTTTATTTAATAGTAAATTTAAATTTGGAGCTACTACTAGGAAATATTTTTTTGGCTCCGACCATCCTCGGCTAGTTGTTTATCTGAATAAGTATAGGAATCGTCTAGTGCGAATTTGCCGCGTAACAAAATGTTATTTTTATTTTGTGATGTGCACAAGAAGTTTTACTCACAAAGGTATTTGCCACATTCATGAGCGTTCGATAGCTCACCCAACCACAGATATTTTGTTTTGATGCGTGGACAGTGTGGCAGAAGATAATCAAATTGAATACTCGTGTTCTGCAGATTTGTTCCTCAAACTACGGAAAGGGGAATTTCACAAACAAGGTATTTAAAATTGTATCATCAAGAAGCAATAGCCCAATCTAAGCAAAATTTATCAAACGTTTTTATTGGTTGAAAATCATAATGTAACTTAAGTAGAACAAATAATGAAATGTCGCTAACAATACCAATAAAAAAAAGGTTATACAAGGCTTAAATAAAGTTACAAAATCAGAGCATATGTATAACGTGCTAATTTTAGATTTACGTTTATGAAGCACCCTAATGATAAATGCTATGATAACTTCAATCGGCAGGTTAAAAGCAATAAATGGAATTACACCACAATATATTTGGGAGAAATGTATTGGTCCTTTTATAATTAATTAGATTAGTTAATAATTGCATGCAAGTATTAACCTTCTGTAGGTATGAAAAGATCTAAATTTTCCGAAACACAAGCAAAATATTACTCGTTATTCATATCAATTCAGAAGCAAGACATATTTTTTCCTAGTGCTTATACCAGTGAAGGCTCCGCACAAATATAGTCACAAAATAGTTCTCTAAGGTACAATAGTGCTATAAGCACCCTAAGCCTTAGACCACCCCCACGAAGCTGTGCAGTTCGAATCGTAGTGTAACAAACATCTATAATGAATAGCGTGAAAAAGGATATAACACCAACAAACGTAAGGAGTGATCGTACCCATCCATATAAAAGCTTTGTAGTAACAAAATACGTGATACATAAAGATTAGTTTTTTCGCTACCAGAGTAGCCACTGATTAGCATAACTTGTTAGCATATGCACGTACGGAAAAATTTGCAAACATTTTGTATTCCGTGCCAAAATGTAGAATTAAAATTATCCGCTTAAGAATAATTCATCTGGAATCAAACTTAAGCTGTATATATGGACACAAACAGTTTAAGACTTGTCTTGTAACTAATACATACGTAAAAATAAATCTATGTTAAACATTGACGAGGCTTTGTATAAGTGAACACAAATAATTAACGCGAAAAGGTATGTGATAGATACTGGAAATAGAATAGCTTCAAATATCTCTTGTGTTTGAAATAAAGCCGTTTCATGATTAAACAAGATTAAAAGATAAAACAAGGAAATCAACGTGCTGGTTCCCTCCCCTAATAGGAGGGTGGGCTGCTCGATATTTCCACGCTCCTTTAGCTACAGCGATTGGTTCCCACTACACATACATACAGTAGGTATATGTGTATGGCGCGATAAAGGATCGGATCGGTTAGGATTTGAACGGAAGGGATAAAGTTAGTTCTGAGGAGGAAGATACTACCCCACAATTCGCCTGGCGTGCGTACACGCAGAGATCATTCCGCTACTTGTGTATGAGGAAAAACCCCTGACAAAACCTCATACACGGTAGACGGTAACGACGATCGCCCGAATGCTAAGCAAACATTGTTACACAGATCCAACTAGCTCGATTAAATAAAATAAAAGATAACTCCATGAAATCCGAATATCTATCCTCTTTTATTATTTCTCAATTAAAAATATGATGAATGTTACCGAAAGATAATGTAGCTTCTATTATAACCTACATCTTGAATGGAAACGTTACAAATAAGTTTGTTATATTTATTCAATTTAGAAATAAATAAACACCATTATTCAAATAAATAAAAATTGAGTTCAGATGAATAGAATTAGTCAGTTAAATGAAATAATTTAAACTTGCACCGTCCGTGTTATTATTTGTATTGTAAAGGTTGTATTTTACATAATAGAGATTTAATGACTGCGGCCTACGTCAATTGTCAGTACAAGCAAATTTAGTTTCATTCGATGACTTTTAATATTATATATTTGTATTTAAATAACAGATGGTCGTATTTGAGGATTAACAATAAGTGTTCCTCTGAGGTATTAGTGAAAGAGGAGTTCCCAAGGGTAGCACACTTGGGCCTCTTTTATTTTTAATTTATATTAATACCGTGTCGTGCTATATTAATAATAATGTTCACTGCTTATTATATGTGCATGATGCTGCTCTGATGATCAAACATAAATGCATTGATGATTTGTAAGCTAAAAAGTATTGTAGAGTAGTGCGCGACGCGCAGTAAAGATTAATGCTAGTACCTCTGTATATGTTTCCGTGTTTTTGCTATGTAAACTTGAATTTAAATTACTTCACCCTACAATTACACTTACTTCATCGCCCGCATAAACTCCTGTTTTCTACCTTTCCACAGAAAAAATAAATCTCGAAATACACCCGATGTAACTAGTTTAAGACTTTTTAATTACCTCTCTGATAACGTAAAACCGCTGTCCATATCTTTATTTAAACCAAGAGTCAAAGTATTACTTTAAAACAGGGCGTTGTACTCAGTTGAAGAATTTTTGAAAAGCAATACAATACCTTTTTTTTTCTGTCTCGTTAGTTAATGACTCAGTTAATTGTGTCTTGCAACGTTTGAAAAATCTGTGAATAATCTAGTTTAAATTTAATTTTTAGTGAATTTGGTCCTTTGTGTAAGCAATTTTATTTTGTATTTGTAAAACATAGAATGTATTATTTTTATTTATTTATTATTATTATTTTTAAATACAAATTTTAAATGAAAACGTGGCTTGCTCATTTAGCAGACAGACCAATTTCTCTACAATTATTGCTTATATTGTTAGACTCGCCCAAGGATTACAATTTTTTTGGATTTTTTGATATACCAAACACCTTGAAAATATTCCCATGTTGCTGCAGCGCAGCTCAAATGCTTTTAGAACGATAATTTATTAATTTTAGTGCATGGTTAAACCGGTAGTGTGGAATATTTATTGAAATTTCAAAAATTCTGCAGTAACTAATAATTTTCCAACTTCAGTTATAACGGTTTGTTAACTAAAATAAGTCCGTTTTCAATTTATCTAAACTTCGCAGTAGTGATCCCAGTATGAGTACTGATACCATTTGATATTACACTATAGTGTCAAAATACTTTTTTACATTTTTGGGTTCCTTACAGATGTATTTTCGTATTTATATTTTATACAAATTTAAGAATTCTTTAAGATATTTTTCCTGACATCTTAAACAATTCATAAAACACTACTGAGGACGAAATCTGTAATTGTTATCGACACGTGTAGATTTGTTTAAAATATAAATACAACAATACACCATTGAAGAAATCCAGAAAAGCTAAGTATTTTAATTTTTTTTAACATCTTAAACAATTCTTAAAGCAATACTGCGGACGATAACTGTGATTATCGAAACGTAAAAATATGTATAAAATATAAATACGAAAATACATTAATAAACCCAAAACATCTAAGTATTTAATTATGTATAATAATGTTAAATGTTCATATTTTCATATACAATAGTGTGATTTTTAAATTTTATAATCTTTAATGATGAAATCAGTTAATTAGTCTTCGAATGGGATTTTCCAGATAGTTAAACATAACAGTCTTTCTACAGAGAAAATCTCCTCTGCAACTGGTGTCACGAAACACGCAAAGAGGTATAGTGATAAAATGTGGTGTACCTGAAATTCAAACATTCGGTTTTATCGGATAGAAAGGGTCGGTGTGACAGGAAGCTTTAAGTAACCCCTAGTATGCTACGAATTTTGAGAAATCTGGCTGTAGAACACAGAAAGGCAACCCATAGTAAAACAAAAAATAAACCTGAATATGCAGGGTTCTCACGTAGTTTGTATAGTCTGGACTTAAAATGACGTAGGCAAGTTAAAAAGCCAAAACAAACGCGACCAATAATCTGTAAACAATTGACTTATGTCAGTCTGTATAAGGACTTGTCTGTTGATGACGGGCAGGAGGTAAATTAATAACATTTAGTTTTCACATTTTATTGTTTATTGTATTGTTTTTTTATTTCACTAGCAATGAAGCAACATTTCAGATCATAAATGGTTAAACTCAGTTTGTCTGAAGACATCTAGGGGAAAAATATGATAAAGACTGGGTCGTAAAGACAAATAAACGTCCCAGATCAGTGATGATGCGAGACGGATGCATATCGTGGAAGGAACCATATGACAAGACCAATCTAATAGGATCTTGTCGACAAAATTCATTTCACAGATGGATAAACAGTTTCGCAATAGCCATAAGATCTTCATGCAGCATGGAACGCCTTTACACACGGACAAAGACATTAAACGTCAAAAAGCAGGAAATCTCTCTATTACAATAGTCTGGCAACTCATCGGACATGAATCTCATTGAACATGTTTGGGAGCTCATGCAAGAAGAATTGAACAAGGAGATTGTAACAACGAAGGTTCTATCGATAGAATCATTCACCATTGAAACTATATAGAAACTTTAAGAGTAATGGGTAGCAGCAAGTTGCATAAACGACACGTCTAGGTGAATGACTGCACTTATTAAACTCAAGAGCGGATTTACATAATATTATTCTTTTAGTAATATTTTGTATATTTCTGTATTATTGTATATTTTTTTGGTTAATAAATGTGCATAAAGGTAAGAAATCGTCATTTAATCTCATTTACATAACTTAAATATAGCTATAATTGATTCTAAATGTCAAAAAGCAAAATTTACCAAGTCAGTCTAATAATATGGGCCGGGACTGTAAATAATCATTTTAGTAGTAATTTCGTTCTCACTTGAAAAAGAGGTGTTGCCACATTTCCTGAAAATTTGTACACATTGACACTTATTTTAACTAAAATTCAAGTACCAGTTTGTACTGATACCCACACGTATATTAAGTTGCAGGTCCATCAGGCGTAAGGCTAAGCAATTGGAACAAACGCAAAACCAAGAATGTAAGGCTATTTTAGATGGACTTGCATAAGGTGTAACTTATAAGTGAAGTACATTCGGTGATTGATAAGAAGATTATGTGTCTTTTTTACGCTGCAATCTTCGTTTATAGTATATTTGCTCAAAAATAAGCTTAACAACGTTATCATTTATAAAAGAAATACTCCATTTAGAGGTCACATCCACTTGCTTAGTTACAGGCATAGTGAAGTCCAAAATTTACATATGGCTAAATGTGAGTTTGAAACTTGAGGAATAAAAGTCTGTAAACAATATCTTCTTAACGAGTTTAATACCGGGGTTACCGCTGCCGCTATTTGCTGACGTCACAAATGGTACTTGTGGTACATATGCTAACCCATTGAATCTTAGTAATCTGCTCCATTTTAAGTGACTTGGGTTGAAATTATGTCGGGTGTGACGCCGTATTTGTATGAACCCCGTTATTCTGAACTAAATCTCCAAAATATCGATAGGAATGTCGATAAAAGAGAAAAATATTAAAACAGGAATGCCTTGGTTTAAATATGGCAGTTGCATAGAAATGACAAATGAATATGTGTGTTACAAAGAATTAGTACAACATAGCTAGGTGATAGGAAGCCTAGATTGCATTCTACTGCACAAATCATTTGAAAGTGTTATTTTGAACATCGACTGCCTGAAAGCGTCCCGATATGAAATGCTTCTACGAGCCGACAAAGAAGACAGAAAAAAATTAGATAATGAAACAAATGAACTTTTGTGACATGTTGAATATAAACAATCCATTTACTGGGTTAACGATTGAGTACCATTAGACCTCGGTACAAAAAAGTGATTCCTGGTTGTATAATCAATCAAATCAGGCAGAACTATCCAGAGGAAAATGGAATGTACAAATGATTCATTTCGGACCAGAGAAATTATCCGGATTATTTGGATTAGTGAATGGATTTGTTCCTACGATTGTATTTATATAACTTTTAAATACATTTCATTTATTTATAAATTAACATGTGAGTACCATATAACATGTAGGAATAAATATGTTAACTTTTTAAACTAGCAAAAATTTTTTGAAAACACTATACAATACCAAGTAAAAGTAAAAAGTAGCAACAAAGTATTATAAACCAAATATGTTTGTACTGAAACCTAAAAAAATGCATTTGCCGGGGTTGCTACAAGCCATCCCCCAGCACAATCATCTTTGCGGTTCACAGATCGTAGCATTTCCATCAACTAAATCACAAACTGTTCTTAACAGTTTCTAGCGCCATTCATTAAATTTTTGCTCTACATAGGAACATATTTTTTTGTAATCTAGAAAGTCTGTGCCCTTTACCTTTTTTTTTCTTTCAACGTTGTGATTGTGGTCTAAAATCGCTTGAATGCCGCGTACAATCACCCCATCATATGTGAAACAATTTTGCTTGAGTGAGTACTTTAATGCCTCATTATGATAAGATTCAAGAGCTTCAGTGTGACAATAATTATTGATGTATTTTACGTTTTTTTTAAAACTCTCCCTACTCAATTGTTGGTTTTAAAATTTGAAAATCATTAGAATGTGGTGATGACTATACAAGATCACGATCATTCTCTTCAAAAATTGGGTCGTGGCCGCGTTTACTAAATACGTTTCCATCCTATATGTGTATATTGCTTACATGTTTTAGAAGAGAAGTGAACCTTTCAACCAACAGATCTTAATTTCCACCACAAATGATTTGCTATACTTGATTTCTATGCTGCTAATAACAGTGCTTTTTATCTTCCAACCCTAAATATACATATGTAGGTATAGGTTATGTAGTCGACCTTTTTTCCATTATCGCTAAATCGACTTATTAGCTCATTTTACGACGTTTGGTCAAGTTTCTTCAAGACCGGCCATGATGCCTGTATGTGTGTGTATGTCTGTGTAGGCGGTCGCGTGCGTGCGTGGGTGCGTGTGTATGTATGGTATACGCGATAACTCCAGAGCGAAAACATATACGTACTTAAAATTTTGTACACAAGATTGTTTTAATTTCTCCTGGAGCTGATTAGATTTTGGAAGAAATTTAGCGGCGGAGAGGGGGGTTGATTAGGATCTGTTTTTTATTTTTATTAAATATTTCTGAAACAGCTGTATATTTCAAAGATATAAAAATACCAATACATAGACCTTAATTATATAGTTATATAATTAGATAGTTTTAAACGTCTGTTTAACGTAGACTATTGTTTTTGTTTTTACAATGTTGCCTACTTTCGTAATTAACTTATTATAAAAGCAATGAAATAATTTTAATAACATTTTTTTCCGATACTTATGCAAACTCTTTAATAATAAGTTAATTAGGAAAATATGAAACATTGTAAAAACAAAAGCATTAATCTACGTCAAACAGATGTTTAAAACTTCATGTCTTCAGCCCTGGTCAATTCATGTTTGTTGGTCTTGCGATGTTTTGTTGTTATTGTATAGTTTACAATCATGGGATGTGCTTATTTTTGGTGTAAAGAAAAGAAAAAGGTTTATTTATTTAATAATTAATAGTGCGTTAATTGACTTAATGTGTGTATTGTTAAGTGGGGTGTAGTGTGCTTAGTGTGATTATTAGATTCGTCGTCCGGTTTCTTGCTGGGTTGTCATTGAATAGATGGGGGATGCGGAGGGCATATAGGATGTTGTCCAGGGAATCTTTTATCTCCTCAGGGAGGTCGTCGAGGAGATGTGTAAGGATTTCGGGGAGATGTTTGAATTTTAATTTAGGTTTTCTTCGTGGGGATTGGGGAAAACGGTAGTTGTACGGTGTGGTAAGAATCTCTTTGGTAGGGATAGTGTCGCGGAAGATTCTTTCATGTGCAAAGTTTTTCTGTAGTGTTTGGATTCTGTGTGTGATGGTTGGTATGTTTGCGTGTTGTGTTGTGAGGTCGCTAGGGTACCGGAGAAGTAACCTGTGTATTCGTCTGAGGATTTGTCGTTCACAGGAGGCAATAGAGGAAAGGTGATTGAGGTTTATATTGGTGTACATTGGTGATCGTAAATCCATAACAGGGCGGATGTATGTTTTATAAGTGTGTAGAAGTGTTTTGGGGCGGCAACCTCTGATTCTACCCCGGAGGGCGCCCAGTAGGTTTGCGCGGTTCCTAATCCTATTGAGTGTTTTTTTAACATCGGGGAGCCAATTGAGGGTTCTATTAAAGAGGATTCCTAGGTAAGTGATTTCATCTTGGAGTGGGAGTCTTTCTTGATTTAGGGTGAGAGAAGCATTTCTGGAGGCTAGCTTTGGCAACTTATCCTCAGTGTAATTAGGATGGTGGAAGAGGGTAGATTGGGTTTTGGTGGGATTGACGGAGACTCTCCACCGGTTAGCCCAGTTGGAGAAGTTCCGCAGGGTTTTCGATATGAGGCGGGAGGCCGTTTCGCTGTTTCGATTAACTGCGCAAACTGCGCAACGACTACTTCGCGTTGTATGACTTCGGGAATGTCGGATGCAAAGATGGTGTATAGGATCGGGGCTAAGGCAGAGCTTTGCGGTAGGCCTGCTGTAGGTTGAAAAGGATCGGAGATGGTGTTCTCTACTTTGACTCGAATTGACCGATTGGTCAGGTGCGACAGTAGGAGTGGTATCATGACGGTGGAGGCCGATTTCCAGTCCGTCGGGAAGTGAAAGAGGGTTAATCATTTGTTATAAATGTCGGAAAGTATACGGAGGGCTGGGTCAGGTAGGTGACGAGGATTTTCCTATTTAGGCCGTTATGACCTGGGGCTGAATTTTTCCCTTTTTTGAAATATGTTTGGACCTGGTCGGGCGTAATAGGGGCGTAAAAAGGACTCTCGTTATCGAGTTGGGTTTCAGGAAGGTTAGGGTTCCGGAATTCTTCAAGGCGACCCTCGAGGAGTGCCTTGAACCGGTTATCGAACTAGTGATCATCTGGGGATTGAAAAATAGATGGAATGTGGTGACCTAAGAAATCGGGCTTTTTTTGGTCATAGGAGATTATGTAGGTTAGGTGGGATTTTGGGTTTACTTTTCTTCTGGTCAGTCTATCGAACTGTTGCCAAAAGAGTTTACCATTTCTATAATCTAGCTGGGAAGTGGCTTTGGTCCAGGAGTCTTCAGCATGTTTATTGATTTCTCGCCTGATTAAGGCGATTGTATTCGGTCTAGAGATCCGTATCCCTGGATCGCAATAATTGACGATATATTCGTCTTTTCTCTTTGATCCAGTTCACAATATGCTGTGGGAGCGGTTTGCGGGAGATGTCGATGTTTTTTAATGGCACTGAGGTTTCCGTAATTACGGAAGTTAGGTCACTAATGGCTCTCGAGATCTTGGGTTGTTTGAAGATTGGGTGTAGGAAGGGTGTTAGAAATGTGTTTGGAGAACACATTCCAGTCTGCTCTAGAAAAATAATTAATTACTGTGTATTGAGGAGGTGTAGGGGGAGCTGGACAAAATCAAGTTTTGACCAGTAGTGGTTTGTGATCAGATGTGATCTTGGTGCCTAGAAAGCACTCACGATCGGAATGGTGGTCTATGGGTTCGGAAACTATGATATGGTCTACTATAGAGGTACAAATGTTCGAAGTAGGTTGGTTGGAGTGTTGGAGATTCGCAAGAGTGGCAACTGCAACAGAGCGGATGATAGCCTGTTACCGTTGTCATTCGTTACGGTGTCTCCGAGTTGGGCGTGGCGGGCATTGAAATCATCTTAGATAACAGCATTTTGGAGGTTACTAGCGTAGATTAAAAGGTTATCTGATAGTGTGTTGTGACCTGGCGGCTTGTAATAGCAAATAAATACTATAGGGGTGGGAAAGTGCACCGTTACAGCAACGCATTCGAGATGCTGTAGGTGCGCCGAGAGTTGAAAAGGAGTGGAGGGGAAGCAGTTGTTAATTAATAGGGCGGTTCCATGTTGGCTATTGTTTGAATAAGTGTGATAGGTGTTGAAATTAAGGGTGCATCTGGGTGTAAGTTTGGTTTCGGTGATGGAGAGGATGTGAATATTGTGTGAGTGTAAAAGGTGTTTGGTTAAGGGGCGTTTCCGACGCACGCCCCTGGCATTAATGGTCCCTATTATGATATCCATTGGGAAGGAGTTAATGATTGGGTTGGCGGGTTATGGCTACCTTTATCCGCGTACCTGATACGCAGACGTTGATACGCCGTTGGAAAAGGTTTTGGGAGAGGGAGTCAAGGGAGCGAAGAACCATGTCCTGTCGGTGAGGGAACATCCGGAAAAGGGAGTATGTAAGGACTTGCAGGAAATCCTTAATGGAAAGGAGGTCGGTAGCGGGAGTGGGTTTGAGGTGGGCGGTGTCTTCCGAGTCGGACTCTTCGGAAGACAGGATGGGTTGAAGGGATGCCATCTTCGATGTGGGGAACTGGGAGGTTCCCGCCGCTTCCGGCATTTAAAGGAATAGGAAGGGTGAGCATCCCCGTGGTTGTTACACTTTGGGTTTGCAGAGGATTTGCAGGCGGAGGATCTGTGACTCTCGCCACAGTTTGGACAGCGGATCGCGCGGGAAGGACACTATTCCGCGGTATGCCCCACCAGCGTGCAGGTAGAACAATACTTTGGGAGAGGTTGTGGTATAAGGGAAGGTTCGCAACGGTAGTGTCGCCCGAATATGACACCGCGTGCGAGGAGGTATTCTAGGGTGGTTTGGGAAGGAGTTATGATGCGGACTAGGGACTTTGGAGTGATACGAACGGCCTTCTTCACATGTGGAAGATCGATCTCATCCAGGATCTCTTGGGCTAGGATGCCCTTATCTACGTGACGAATCACGCAGGAGAAGGAGGAGGATTTAGGAGTAGAGTTAGGTAAACGAGGACCGGAGAGTTGGGTGCGGGTGACGGAAGTATCACGGAGATTGTGTCGCAGCCTAAGCTGCGCACCATCTGGTAAAAGGGAGGCGGTCTCTAAGAGGCAGGCATGGTTGTGGTTGAATGTTAAATTCAACCAGGGAAGGTTAAGGGATTTCAAGGAATTAAAAAGGGACTTCTGGGTTGTAATGGATTTTAGGATATTGCGGATGCAATACTTTGAGGATTGGGAGTGGGTGGATTCAGGATTGGGGGAAGTGGGTGTAGGAATCACGGCAGGTATAGGTGGTTGGGAAGGTGTAGGTAAGAGGGGGGGTTTGTGTGCGGGTTTCTGTGTGTGTGTGCGGGTTTGTGTGGTTTTCTGGAGGCGGTGGAGCGCGTTGAAATGTAAGAGTGTGTTGTTGAGGTGGAAATGGACGAGGTGTTTGAATGGGAGCGTGTGCGGGAGGATTGTGGTGGCGACGCGAGGATGCATGCGTATGTGTGTGTGGTGAGTGTTGGTGTAGGTGGACGGGCGGCGTCGGGGATTGGGGATACCACCGTTACTGTAGCACGGTGGCGACCGTGCTTAATCATCGCGGTTGTTGTTAGTGGAGGTTTTTAGAAATTGAATTCAAGAAAGGAAAGATAATTCTTTTAATGGAAGGCTGGGTCTCCGCCGAGGTGCAGCCTCACACCCCGAGGATAAAAGGCTTGGAAATCTGAGACACAAATAGAAAACGGAGGAAAACAAGTGTTAAAACCAAACAAATAAATTAAATTAAAACAATATTTTTATTAAACTGATCGTTATTGCTTTACCCGACGTCGATCCTTTGGTTGGCGGTGGTGGTGTCCTGGATGCCTCCATATGTTGTTCTTATCTCCTGCTGTATTCCGGCGGCTCCTGCTTGCTGCTAGGCTGTGGCTCCTCTACTGATGACCGCTTCTTCGTATTATCTGTATGCAAGCAGTGGCAGATCTAACTCCGAAGCGGCGAAGATCACGATGCCGGAACGACGAGCGTAAAAACGCTAAGTTCTTTTTTGAAAATTAAGAGATCTGTAATAAAAATCACAGAACTCTTACGCGAGAAGGGGCTTACGTTCGATACCGAGGTTCGGACTGCCCTGGCCCTATAATGCCGCACCACATGTTTATAGACCAACGACGCTGATGTTGGACCTCCCGCATCCAGTGGTGATTTGTTTCTGACCAATAGTGCATGTTATGGCGATTTACACTACCATCACTCCGAAATGTTGCTTCATCTGACCACATAATATGTGAAAGTATTTCAGGATTTTCTCCCATCATATTTAATAGCCAGTTACAACAATCCAGTCTGCTATTGAAATCTCCAGCGTTTAAACTTTGGTGTATGACTATGTGATATGGGTGCAATCTAAAATAAAAATATCTGTTATTAACAAGCGACAAAAGTCTTCAAGTACTATAACTCGTGTGGTGCTTTTACGAAAGTTTTTCGCCTAACTTCTCATTATTTTATAGTTTTAGTATTTGATACCAATAATACAAATAAACGTGACCTTTTATTTTGTGAGTGATTTTTCAAGTAATTACTGAACTGAACTTATTTGATGTTTTATTAATATGGCTGGACAAAAAAATGGCAGACCACATTAAACACTCAATAAACTAAACATTTTATTACAAATTAATTATGACATAATGACATTTACTTAGAAATAATTGAAAAAATAAAAAATATGTAAAATATAGGTAGGTACTCGCTTTAAGGATTGCGGACGCGAAAAATGTTAATAAAAGTTAATAAAATTTGTGGAAGAAATTATAAGAAAAGTAGTAACCTGTTCTCTAATGATATTTCGAACGTTGGTTTGATCTATTCTCAAGTCTCTGGCTATATCTCGTGTGCTTCCGTGAGGGTTAAAATTTACATAAGCCAAAACATTTATTATATTTTCCTCCGTTCTACCCCTATCACGTCTTCGACACACGGGAAGATAAACTCTTCTTGTAGTACGCAAACGTTGAGCGATTCGAAGAAATACTCTGTTGCTGTGATGTCTTCTGTTTGGGTACTGCAGCGCATAAACTCTGGAAGCAACGGTTGCATTCGAAATAAACAGCTAACATGTCAAAAGCTTCTTCATTTGTAAGAATCATGTTTTTCTAATTATGAAATCGAAAATGTTTACCTGGATAAATTAACGACTGCAACAAGACTAATAATTTTTGACATATGTTCTCGTAACATAGCCTACTTGATTTCAACTGGTAATTTAGTTAATATATTAACTACTGTGTGTAAGAGTGTTAAAATATACCTAATATGGTTATTCTTGAGCAATTTTCATAACATGTGATACACATCATATTTTCAAAATTTGTTTGCTAATATATATTGTTTGATACAAGTTATCCAATAGCAAGTTCTACTGATACTTCAATTTTTATGTAGCGAAAATTAGCCAGCCTAGTTGAAGTTTGACAAAAAATGTCCACGTCTCTTAAGACATCTCGCGATATTGAAAATGATGGACGACAGTTTGAACAGCTGGGGCGGCACTAATCACATTCTTAGAGTTATTCGTTGTAATTTTTTTAAATTGTTGATTTTTAGATTGGTTAAATTGTTTTTAGATTTGTTTGCTAATATATATGGTTTGATAAAAACAATCGAATAGCGAAATTTACCTATACCTACCCTTTTTGTTTACTTTTGGTGTGGCGGTCATCTTAAAATAATAAGAGGCCATTTTTTTACATTTACAATAAAATTATTTTTAATTACTTTTAAATGTAGGTACGCCAAACGCAAAGTTAACAAAGACTACCTTCTAGATAACGCACTCTAACGGGGACGCTAATACTAGTACCACAACATTTTTAACTATTGCCGATAGAACAATATAATACCTTTCTAACAAGACTAAAATTGTTGATTTCCGTTATAATTAACCAGCCTAATTGAAGTTTGACAAAAAAGTGCTTCTTAAGATATCTCGGGATAGAAAAAGGAATCGACATGCGGTTTTCACCATTTCGTTGCTAATTTGGTCCACTTTCATAATCCAATATTAAAACTGCATGCTTCCATTTAATATTCTTGAAAGAGAACTAGATTCCTAAAAAAAAAAATAAATGCCACCCTCTATTCTACACGTTACTTATTAAGTTGCGTTGAGTATATAATAACATTTACATTGGTGGACAAGCTCATTTCAACATGAGTAATTTTGAGAAGATCGATTAAGCAGAACCGGACTCGGAATAAAATTGAAATTGATGAAACCATATCGTTGAAAAATCATTTAGAAAAGTTCGAGACAGTCTTTCTAATTATTATAAGTTTGTGTTATGAACAAATAAGTTTAAAGATAAATATGTAATTAAAAATTATTATTAATTTTATTAAATACAAAAATAAAAAGTTTACCTTCGAGTAGGATTTGAACCTACGACCTGTACTTTGCTAGAGTATCGCGCTAACCAACTGCGCATCAAGTTTCAAGCCCCAATCGATGTAAACTTTGTCTTTATGTATGTAGAACTGATGTACAGGATGGCCAACTAAGAATGCGAGTTACTGTATCTGGGAAACCATCCATTGTAGAGGCTTGCGCAAAAAAAAGTTATTACTAAAACGTCCAATACAAAAACCTGGAAAATATTTTCAAATTTCTGAAACGGCCGCTAGGGGACGTAACTGCAATCTTGAATCTAAAAAAGTGATGTTTCTGTGAATTCTGCTATATTAACCTAATAAAAAATTAACTCATCTTTAAAGTTGAGGATAATCTGAACTTTGTTTGTTTGGCACTTTTTGACGTATCTATAAAAATAAAGTGGTGAGGGGGTATTCAAATGTTTCCTTAAATCACCCTCGTATCTTCGAAACGGCTAATCCGATTTTAACAAGTTTGGGCACGTTGAAAAGAGCTTTTCTTGGGCTACAAATAATTGAAGTTTTGTTAGTTTCACATGTCGCCGCTAGAGGGCTTTGTTCGACATTCCGACAGAAACGGTTAATCTTCGCAAAAAAATTAAATGCATTGGTATAACTTTTTTTCATGGAGAAGTAGCTAAATGATGCCTAAACAAGCTTGCGAAAACCGCATCTCGATATCTTGTTCCTAACCTAAAATATCGGCCAAAGAAAACTTTATATGAAAATCCCTTAAATATTAATTTGTTTTAACTATATTTGTCTGGAATTGTTTCTATTATGTAAGTTGTGGCCCTAAAAAGGACCGATTTGAAGGAGGAAGGTTTTTAATGCCCCCGTAAATGCTCTAAATGCTGACCATCACGCTCTATGCATTGCTGAAGCCTCTTATGGATAGACAAAACTGCAACTTCAATTTCGGCTCTGAATAGGTTACCTAGAAATTGCGATTTTAAATGTTTGTAAATTTATTCACCAGAATAAAATCACCCTTTCTGAAATTACTACGGGCAAATAAGCAATGATAAAAGTTATACGAAAGGCCTATTTTTTGTTGGTGTAAATGCATATTCACTATGGATATATACGAAAAATACAATTAATAGAAGAAGGCAATGGAAGCAGATACCTAAACAAAACATACATAATCGTCAAATTGTCAATAGTTGTCAATACTTTCGCGTTACTTTGAGCAATTTTTGTGCTTTCAAAATGCGTTTTACGAATAATGAAGAATAATGTTGATATGCTTGCGGTTTATTTTGAATGTCTTCAGAATGCCGCAGGAGCTACAAGAGTTTACGCGGTTCGATATCCAAATCGGCGTCTTTGCGATGTAAGAGTTTTTCCCCGATTAGTGGCGAGCTTACGAGCCAATGGTAGTTTTCAGCCTACGTTTCAACGGCAAAGAATTGGAAGAACACACAAAAACATTAACCGTGTACTGGGCTATATTGCAGGAAATCCTCATGTTAACACAAGAGAATTATCCACTGAGTTGGACATATCACGGACAACGGTTCAAAATATTTTGAAGGACCATAGGTAAGTTCTAATGGTCATCAAAATATATAGGTATTCGTTTCAACTTTTTTAATTACTTTAAGAATGCACCCATATCATGTCGTTTTGCATCAGGTCTTGAAAGAGGAAGATTTTAATCGAAGGTTAGACTATTGCCATTGGATGTTAGGAATGATACGCGAAAATAGAGAATTTTTATTTCAAATTCTTTGGAGCGATGAAGCCACTTTCAGTAGTAACGGGAGAGTCAATCTGCACAATATGCATTATTGGTCTGCAGAAAATTCCCATTGGTTGCGTGAAGTTCAGAGCCAAGGACGTTGGAGTTTAAATGTATGATGTGGCATACTGGGAGGCAGAATTATTGGGTCATATTTTTTCGAGCAACCCCTAAATGGTAATGTATTTCTTGACTTTTTGGCCAGTCAATTACCGTTGTTGTTGGAAGATGTGCCTCTGGAAACAAGGCAAAAATTGTTTTTGCAATTGAATGGTTGCCCAGCACAATTTGCTATTAATGTGCGGGAGCATATTAATGCAGTATTTCAACAGCGGTGGATTGGAAGAGGCAGTCTGTTTCCATGGCCTCCGCGATTGCCAGACTTAACTTGACTCGATTTTTATTTATGGGGGCGCTTAAAGGACATCGTGTTTCAGACCTACTACTAGAGAAGATATGAAAAACCGGATTCGTAACGCAATACGTAACATACCGAGAGCCGAGATTGAAGCTGCAGTTTTGTCTAGTCATGAGAGGCTTCATCAATGCATAGAGCGTGATGGTCCGCATTTCGAGCATTTACGGGGGCATTAAAAACCTTCCTCCTTTAAATCGGTCCTTTTTAAGGCCACAACTTACATGATAGAAACAATTCCAGAAAAATATAGTTAAAAAAAATAAAAATTTAAAGAATTTTCGTATAAAGTTTTCTTTGGCCGATATTTTAGGTTAGGAACAAGATATCTAGATGCGGTTTCCGCGAGCTTGTTTAGGCATCATTTAGCTAATTGTTCATAAAAAAAAATCATACCAATGCATTTAATTTTTTTGCGAAAATTAACCGTTTCTGTCGGAATGTCGAACAAAGCTCTCTAGCGACGACATGTGAAACTAACCAAACTTCATTTATTTTAACATTCGTAGCCCAAGAACAGCTCATTTCAACGCGCCCAAGTATGTTAAAATCGGCTTAGCCATTTAGAAGATACAGGGGGTTATTTAAGGAAACCTTTGAATATCCCCCACCACTTTATTTTTAGACATACGTCAAAAAGTGCCAAACAAAAAAAGTTCAGATTATCCTCCACTTTAAATATCAGTTATTTTTTTATAAGGTTAATGTAGCAGAATTCACAGAAGCATCACTTTTTTAGATTGCAGTTCCCCCCCCTAGCGGCCATTCCAGAAACTTGAAAATACTTTCCAGGTTTTTGTATTGGCCGATTTAGTAAAACTTTTTTTTGCGCAAGCCTCTACGATGGATAGTTTCCCAGATACAGTACCTCGAATTCTTAGTTGGCCACCCTGCATATACATAAAGACAAAATTTACATCAATTGGGGTTTGAACCTTAATGGCGCAGTTGGTTAGCGCGGTACTCTAGCAAAGTGCGGGTCGTAGGTTCAAATCTTACTCGGGGGTAAACTTTTTATTTATGTATTTAATAAAATTAATAATTTTAGTCTTTCTAATTGTTCTTGAAACAAACATTTTGAAAAATATTGATAATATATCTAATCTTTTGCAAAGCAAACAGCAAAATATTGAACACGCATCAAAACTGTTTATTACTTCATATGAAAATATTTAAAAAAATGCAGAACGATTTTCATTTGATAAAAAATCAAGCAAATAATTTAGCTAAAGAATGGGGAACAAGTACAGACTTTGCGAGAAAAAGAATATCTAGGCCAAAGATATTGTTTGACGAACGTAATAATCATTTTCAAATACAGTCAAATGAAAAAAGTTATGGATTAAATGATGTTTACACAACGTTTCGCCTTTTATCTCCAAATGTTCTACGCAGTGCTACTGATAAAGAGTTGTATCAAATGGGCCAGGGCCTTTGCGTAAAATATTCGGATGATAAGTATCCTACACGATTTGGTCTCGATTGCTATCATTTAAACAATGTTTTAAAAATTATTTATCCAAAACTGATTCTATAAGGGAACTATCTGAATTAATATTAATTATGAAAATGCATTCGTGCAGTAGTTTTGGTGAAATTTTGACTGCATGTTATATCTTTCTCACTATACCTGTGTTTCGACAGAAAGATCCTTTTCAAAAGCAAATTATTAAAAAATTCAAAGGAGCACGATGAGCGAACAAAGATTGTCGGCTTTATCAATTATTTCAATAGAAAATCAAATCGCAAGAACAATAGATGTTCCTGACATAATATCAACTTTTGCGCAAGTTAAGGTGAGAAAAAAATTATTTTGAGTTCAAGTTTGCTTTTGTTGTTTTTGTTTTTTCTCATTTTTTACTGCTCTCTTTCTGTATTTCTATTTCTTAATAAAATCTTTTTAAATGCCTACCCACATATTTGTTTTGTTAGATATAAATAATAAATCGCCAACATAATTGCGGCAAACGATGCGACGTGCTCTTATTAAGTGTCCTAATAGGTATCCTAAGATTCTGCATCTATTAAGTCAATAAAAAATATGGTCATTTATGACTTCACTGTGCCTTTAAGAATTAAGGTTTTACTTTACACACCACTACATCAAGTGATTGGGATTTATTTTAATTGTTATACTTACTTTCCGAAAGTATACCTAATTGTTTATATTTGCAAAAACAATATCCTATTCTGATTAGCCGTTCATTAGCCACGTCATTGTGAAATATGTGCCATTTTTACGATTAATAATAATAGAAAACCATACCCCTAAATATATAAATGTAAAACGAGCAATATAAATAATATTACGATACATTGGGTATTTAAGGAGTGTGAAACAACAGAATAATGTCAAATGATTGTTTACTGAAGTTTAAAATAAAATCGGTCACTGTTATGTTAACTTTTATATCATATCAAGCAGCATCTCAATTCTAACTCCTACCCTATTGTATTTGTATACACCTAAAGTATCGCTTAATCATTATGATACAAAAGGTTTAAAAAATTCAGCCTTAACACTACCAATAGCGTATCCGATCTTTTATCACAATCACCTTACAAAGCTCTTTCATTCAGAAGCTTTGAAATTAGATTGATTTGGGACTTTCCCGTAAAAATATCGTTTACGGCATAGTAAACGTACAAATAGCCAGGTGACATGCAAAAGGGTGCTTTATTTTATATAAACCTCAAACAAAACAATTTATTCTACTTAACAGTACATTTATAGTTAAAAATGACCTTCTAAACCAGGTAATTAGAACATAAAATAAATGTGTATTGCCTATTTACGTCTATAAAAATTATTTTTTACTTAAAAACTAATTTGATATACAGGGTGAGTATTTAGTGTGGGGTTGGCCGATTACTCCGTTTTGATAGAGTACATCAAAAAAAGTTATTTACAAAAATGTAGGCAACGATATGCTCGTTATGTGGAAGATTTCTACAGGCTGATTCATAACTACGTGGAACAGAAACATAAAATTTTTTTAATGAGACACCCTGTATATTTTCTCATATTTAGATTCCTCTTATAATCCCTGTTCTTAGAATATGTGGTTGTACATAACCATACAGAGTATATAAAGAATTATGACCAAAATTATGTCCAAATCGCTGTGAAATAAACACTGTGTACATGGAGAATTAATAAATAAATTGTTTATTCTACATAATAAGGTAAACAATATGTCCCAGTATTAAAACTAACTGTAACAAAAATCATCAATGAATATCTGTATACAGGGTGAGCGAAAAAAGAAAATTAGGTTTTTCTCAAATTTTTTAAATGCACCCCCCTATATTTTATTTTTTTTTTATTTCATTTTTATGAAGCATTCCCTATACCTAAATTGATTACTTTCCGATAAATTTTGAATTTTATTCAAACTTTAGGAATTCTTAAATTTTTGTTACTAAAAATAATTTAATCTTGGATAATGTAACAAAGTTATTTATACAATAAACAATTAAAGCATAACATAAACCATAACAATATGTAATGAAGTTAAGCAATTTCTACATGAATGTGATTTAAACAGAATATTTCGTCTCAAAAAATAAGTTTAGTCATTGTTAAAAATGTCCACGTACAACGTCTGTGCAAGTTTGTATTCGATTTTCAAATGAGTGAGCTACATTTTTTAACATGTGTACATCAACAAACATCAGCGGCCGACTAGGACGAACTAAAAAAAAAAATTTCTAATATACAGTGTGTCCAAAATTGGTCTGTGAAACTATAAGTGATCGAAAGACGGTTAAATGGAGAAAATTTTAGACAATTTTGAGCCCACTAAAATACCATTCTGAAATCAAGGCTATCTCAAATATTTTTTAAAATATTCGAAAAAAACTGAAAATCGACAATTTATATTTTTAGCTATATCTCTTTTATTTGAACAGATATAAAAAAACAAATTACATTTTGCCATTGCCACTTTTTATCCTCTATTGATTGGTGACAAAAAAATTAATCCGACGTTTCGTCGATTAGAGACCATCATCAACTTTATTTTTTCATAAGGGAGGAAATTAGCTAATGGTATAAAATGACGCTTTTTTTTAATTCTAAATCCAATGATGTATAACACTTAATGATAATTCGACGTTTCGACCCTCATTCTTGACATTTTCAAATATTTCTTTTTTTTATGAAACATTTTTGAAAAAAAAAACTACCAAAGCAATTTATTCTGCAAATGTACATTCATTTCAACTGATAATTCATAATAGGACGTTTCGACTCATCAAGAGCATCATCAAGTAAGCTTTTATGTACAGTAGCTACCTATTCGTAGATAACTATTTATTACGATATCGAAAAAATCTTTCCAAACCTGGTCTTAAACAATGACAGATAAATAACTCTTTTATTAAGTTTAAATTTAAGTAAACACCTAACAATGCATTTACTTCAAGTGAAAATATTTATAAAAATGTGAAAAATCATATTAAAACACTTAAAAATTACCTCCAGCTAAATAATGAATTCGATTATTGTAAATTTCTGGTAGTAGTCTTTGATGAGTTTAAAATAATTATTTAATTAAAAATTATTATTAATTTTATTAAATACATAAATAAAAAGTTCACCTCGAGTAGGACTTGAACCTACGACCTGTACATTGCTAGAGAACCGCGCTAACCATCTGCGCCATCAAGGTACGATCTGTACTTATAATAATTTAATATTAGTCAAGTTGCTTTGGTATGTGTGAATCGTTGCGATATTGCAGGCTCTAATGAGTACTTACAATTCTACAAGAAAAAAATATGAACATTTTAGAAGATATTCTACTGGCTCAACTGAACGATATATTCTTCCAGCAGGATGGGGCTCCAGCCCACAACGCTAGAATAATGCAAAACTGGCTAAATGAACGTTTTCCCAGGATATGTCTGACAATAACAGAGTTACAGGGGATGACTGAAAATGCAATTTTTCCAAAATCACCCTGTAGCACACAAACTAAGATGGCTGTGATAAATTTGATTAGTGCAACTTTGGTTTCATGAAAAAGTAGCACGGTGTCGCGAAAATCGCAAGGTTCTAACCTAAAAAATAAGCGAGATACCCCGTAAAACATACGAAAATGGGACAACCTGAACAGAATGTTTTGAAACTTGTTACATATCATCCTTGCAAGCCAACAATCGTACAAGGCCTGCAAAAAGGTGACTTTGACAGGAGAATCGAATGTTGTAATTGGTACCATCGTAAATGTCAGGAAAATCCTGATTTTTCTGATAAGGTTGTATGGACAGATGAAACACGTTTTACCAACTGTGGAGTGTCTCCAATAAAAAAAATCATTATTACTGGGCCCGTGAAAATCCACATATTCGCGATCCACGCCGACTTCAAGTACGATTTGGTTTTAATGTGTGGTGCGGAATGATCGGTAAGTAATCTCTTTGTTTGAGTTAATTGAGTAACATTTAATAAATTAACTACGACTCATTTTTTTAAATATTACCAATTAATTTCAGGATATCGTCTGATTGGTCCATATATTTATTACCACAGGTTCACAGGGCAACGATACCTTTTAATGTTGCAAAACCAAATCATTCCATCCGTCCGTGAAACTGTTCCTCCTGATGAATTTAATAATTTGTGGTTCCAACAAGATGGAAGCCCCGCACATAATTCAGGGGAAGTCCGAGCATTTTTACGGTAGATTTTTGGTGAAAGAATAATATCCAACGGTGGCCCTGTGTGTTCGCCTGCTAGGTCTACGGACCTTACCCCATTAGACTTTTATTTATGGGGATATGTCAAAAATGAGGGGTATGAATTTGATCCCCCAGAAAATGGGCAAGTTCTGGAACATGGAATTATTAATATTATTGAAAATTTTAATCGTAATACAATAGGTCGAGTAACCAGAACTGTCGCAAAAAATGTGAAAAGTACATTGAAAAAAATGGTCGACATTTTGAATAATAGTATGTAGAACTAATGTCGGTTTTATAATTATCCTTTAAAATACATTTAATATTAATATAAAACACTATAAAAATTATTTGATATTGTAGCGTTGTAAAATGTATGATTCATTGCTAAAAATGTTTTTTAATTACTTTTTAGTTATAATTTTATGGTTTAAATGAGTAGCATTTAACATAATACCCTAATAACTACTATGTGTTTTTTTAATATTCCCATTATCTTCACTCCTTTGCTTGAGCAATTTATTTATGAATACCAAATAAAATCTGAGTATTTTTAAGACAAGTCTTGGAAAGGCTTTTTCGATATCGTAACAAACAGTTATCTACGAATAGGTAGCTACTGGAGATTACTTGATGATGCAATAATTGTTTTAAACTCATCAAAGCCCACTACCACTACGACAATAATCGAATTCATTATTTAGATGTAGTTAATTCTTAAGTGTTTTAATAGGATTTTTCACATTTCTTTAAATATTTTCACTTGAAGTAAATGAATTATTATTAAGTGTTATACATCGTTGAATTTAGAATTAAAAAAAAGCATCATTTTATACCATTAGCAGATTTCCGCCCCTATGAAAAAATAAAGTTGATGATGGTCTCTAATCGACGAAACGTCGGATTAATTTTTTTCTGTCACCAATCAATAGAGAATAAAAAGTGGCAGTGACAAAATGTAATTTGTTTTTTATATCTGTTCAAATAAAAGAGATATAGCTAAAAATATAAATTGTCAATTTTCAGTTTTTTTCGAATATTTTAAGAAATATTTAAGATAGCCTTGATTTCAGAATGGTATTTTAGTGGGCTCAAAATTCTCTAAAATTTTCTCCATTTAACCGTCTTTCGATCTCTTATAGTTTCCAAGATAGCAATACTGCACAGACAAATTTTGAACACATTGTATATACCATAAGTGAGTAATGATTGGTTGCTTGTCTGATGAAAGTGAAAGTGAAAGTTTTGAAAGTAGAATGAGTTCTGAGTAGCCTAAAGGTCCTTGATCGTCATTATTCATTAGAATTTGTTTGCTTTTGAAGAGTTCTAAACTTTCATAACAATCAAGCTCGTGCTTATTACATGTTTGACTAAGGATACCTTATCTACTACATGAATATTGTCAAACATATGTATGGCTACGGCAGACTTGTCCCAACATTTGTGTTTTATATGAGCTAAATGTTCTTTAAAGCGAATTTTGATAGGTCGTTTAGTTTTCCCCACATATATTTGTTCACAATTTTTACAATTAATTTTAAGTTCCCGACGTACCCTGCTTATCCATTTATCTTTTTTATTGCCTAAAAGAGTTTGCAAACTATTATCTGAAGTAGTGACTGTTTTCAAATTAATAAACCTTTTGTATAAGCAGAATAGTTTGGTAAGTTTACATACTTTGTTTCTATTTCTTCTCTAGCGTTACCTAATGTAGTTACGTTCTTAACCCTCATCATATGTGTTCCTTTCCTAACTATATCATAACCACTTCATCTGACAACCCATTGTATGCAGCAATTTCTTTAATAGTGCGCAACTCATTATTATAATTTTAAACTGAAAGAGGAAAATTAAGCAATTTATGAATCAAAAAGTTGAAAGCCGCAAGTTAATGCTGTCTACAGTGATTTGAGTCATTGGCTATGTATCTTTTAGTGCTAGTTTCCTTACGATAAATATCTATATCTGATTTACTACCATTTCTTGTTACCAGAGTATCAAGGAACGGGAGACTGTCATTTGCCTATAACTCTCGAGACGTCTTCTACTACTTTAGTTCGAAAGTTGCCTATCTTTTGTCTCAGTTTCCATCTTGGGATACCTCAATTGTGGGAGATTTCAATGTTCATAGCTCTAATTGACTTCAGTTCACATCTACTACTAATCGTGCAGATCATACTGCAGAAACATTTGCTCTTCATGTGATCTCAGACAAATAATTTTTGAATTCACAAAAATCCCAGATAACCTTAACCATACACTTTCTAGACCTCTTTCTTACATCAAATCCACTTATTTATAAAACTTCAGTTTTTCCCCACTAGGTCTACCTGACCATGATGTCCATTAGAAATAATTTCTACTGCCTTAACTTCTCTGTGGTTCACAATACTGATAGAACCTTGTGGTCTTTGCAATCTTCTCTGCATTCTCAAAAAACAAAACCGTATAGATCATTCCTGTTTACAACTCTGGTTCCATAGGGCTTGCGCTGATGTAATATAAATAAAATAAATGTTAACTGAAATCTAATAATATGGTCAAGAGCCATTCATATCATTACGTTGGTGGTGGAAATTCTTGCACAAGTATTACCACTGAACCTAGAGAGTTGTTGAACAACGAAAACGCAATGAACTGACTATATCTTGCTTGGGTAGTTGTAAATTTTGGCCTTTAGCCTAAGCATTATCACACATAATAAAATACTGATCTTTTTTGGGGTTTTTCAATGGTGTATTTTAAATTATACAATCTAAACGTTTCGATAACACTTACCATTACCTTCGTCAGTAGTAATACGTATTAAAATTGTTAAAGATATTGTAAACAATTTTGTCAAAGTTGAAAAATTAAAACATAAACATCAGCCTGCTATTGATATTGCAGTTTGAGACACGTAAAAAGCCAACTATAGAATTAAATTTTAGTAAAGAATAACTAGGTCATTAAAAATTAAATATTGTTAATCTGTCTTAAAGATGACAAATCAGAACACTCTCTAACGGCGAAAGCTAGCAATGAAAAATGTCAGCCAAAAAACACATTTTACGAAATTTATTCAAGTTATGATGTAAGTGTAAAGTTGTGAAAAACTTCAATTTCAAAATGATAGAAGCATTCACAAATATAAACATAACATCAAATAAAATAATCCAGTTAAATCTAACAAAAAGATATCTTTGTCAATAATTGCATATAAGTAATTTGATTGTAATCTCATTATATTTAGAATTTACATCAGTTCTACATACATAAAGACAAAATTTGCATCGATTGGGGCTTGAACCTTGGTGGCGCAGTTGGTAGCGCGGTACTCTAGCAAAGTACAGGTCGTAGGTTCAAATCCTACTCGAGGTAAACTTTTTATTTATGTATTTAATAAAATTAATAATAATTTTTAATGAACATAATAATGAGATTGTCTTGACAATATTTCCATATTCTCAAATTTAATGTCATGATTCAGATTATTCAAGGCATGGTCAGTCACCGCAGACTTTTCTGGTTGACCTAATCTACAAAATCTCATAGGTTCTTTACGTCTTGTATCAAAGCTACGTTTTGTGGTTAAAATGTATACTTTTCCACATGAACAAGGTAACTTATACACTCCGGAAGATGATAATGGGTTTGACACATCTGTAACAACCTTTTTTTGTGGTTGTACAAAAAAATACGTTAATCTAAAATCATTAATTTATTTGGCATAATATTAGAAAAGTTTTAATTATTATTATGTAGAATTGAAAACTGGCAACTTAAATTGCATTTTCTAGAACAAATCTTTTGGGTGTAATATTACATAAATAGTTTTAGTTCCCTTTCTTAAAAAAATTGGATTTATATTATTGTATTCGCGCAAGCGTGAATATTATGTATACTTGAGTTATGCAGAAAGCTTTTGGTAATTCAGTTAATGCTGACTGTTAACAGCAATAAAATGATTTTTACTTAATTTTTTATAAAGTGTGCCATCATATTTTGATGGTAAGTTTGTTTTTTCTCATTATATTTTAGCTAAAGCCTTTGCTTTTTAGGCACACAATTTTTTTACCACACAATTTGTTTACCACACAATTTTTTTACCACATTATTTTTTACCACATTATTTTTTTTTCCACATTACCACATTATTTTTTTTGTTAATTACTCACTTTTAAGTACGCCTCTTTTTATTCATTGAACTTGTATTCGTAATAATCTTTAATGGAAAGAATACAATACGTATTGGATTAAAAATTTCTACAAACACATAGTTTATCGAGTTATTACAAGACTCGCAAGGATGTTGTGAAACGCTATCCTACTAGTTGACATTTCCGTATCCAAAAAGAACACTGGAACCATTATACAGAGGTATTTATATAGTAGTGAATTTTTAGTTTTTAAGCTTAGCTTTAAAAACCTTTTTTCTTTCTCTCCTTATTATCCATAAATTTGGTGATAAACTTTATTGCATATTGTTATTTTTTGTTATTATTAGAAAGCATTTAATGTTCATTAAATAGGTTTTGTTATCCCTGTCAAAGATAACATGGTGCCCGAGAATTCATTTAATTATATTTTATAATTTTTTTACATTGCATTTTTAGTAATTAAAGAAATGAAAATAACTAAACAGGTGAGAAACAAGACGCATTTCAGGTAGGTTAATCAAGAGCTAAATTAGAACCCTCCCTATATCAATCTACTGATGAGCCAGGACATTATCAATTAAATTGTGCTTATTACTACAATTTAATTTTTTATTATACTTTGGCTTAAGTTAAAGCATTGCTACAAGTTGGCGATAATTTAATTTTAGTAAGGTTATACTTTGGCGCGGGCGAGCAGGGACTTGAAATTTATTACTTGACTTTGATTTTTATTGCTTGAAATTTATTGTTTTTATTCATTTGTGTTAATGTTAGACTGGGGCTCGAAAAAGGGACCTGGATTGCGTTTCTAATGTTAGTTGTTTTCATTTTGGTTTGTTTATGTAAAGTTGACATAATTTTAAGGAGTGTTACGGTTTATTGTTTTACGCTTGGTCTTTTATGTGTTTTATAAGGAATTTATTGATGTGTTATATAATATGTTACGATGTCAACTGTAAATTATTTAGTTGATGTTCTTTATAGTGATGAATTACTTGTCGAATTACAGTATAGGAATGTAATTGGAGCAGAAGCGTTGACTGTAGTAGAGAAGCGTAAAATTTTAAGACGTTTGTTAAATGCAGAAAAGATCAATCCAAATTTACTTGATTCATACCCGAAGTGCGAAATAATTCAAACAGTAGAATTGGAATTATTGAAGGAAAAGTTAAATCATATTCAGTCTTCAATGAAACTTTTTAAACATAAGCCCTCGAAATCAGTTTATCTTAGACTACACACACGATTATTACATATTTTGAAACGCTTGAATTACATAACTTTTGATGATGAATTTTTATATTTACATGATCAATTGTTGACTTTATGTAACGAATCGTTAGAATTAATTGAATCTATAAATGAAAATATTGAATTAAATAATGATGTTTCAAATTTAGATACTTCTAATATTTCGATGTCACAGAATGACCCCGTTAATACTTCGGTTAACATTCCAACAGAAGATTTTTCCAAATTAATAGATAACTTGCAAATTTCTAAAGGTTCTGTTCCTGTATATAAATTAAATTTAAAGTTTAATGGTAGTGAGAAAGAAGTTTTTACTTTTATTCAAAGATGTGAGGAGCTAATGATTGCTCGAAATATTTCTAGGAAGGAAATGCTTTTATCAGGTGTTGATTTATTTGCAGGGAAAGGTTTGGTTTGGTATAGGGCAGTTAAACCGTTTTTGCATACTTGGGACGATCTTATTACTAAATTAAAAAGCGACTTTTTACCGGAAGGACATGACGAAGTTTTGTTAGATGATATTAAAAATCGTAAACAGGCTTTTGATGAAATTCCAACCCTTTTTATTTCTGAAATGGTTAATTTATTTTCTCAATTAGAGATTCCTCCTTCGGAAGGTGAACAATTAAGGATTATAATGAAAAATTTACAACCTTGGTTTGCTACTCAATTAGCCCTTGTTAGTGTAAATGATATTTTTCATTTAGTAGATTTGTGTAAAAAATTACAAGTGAAAGCTCAGAATTCTAAATTCAAATTTAATTCTTATTCAGATTCACAAAGGCAATCTGATTATAAGCCTTCTTCGGCGGTGAAACAAAATATTAAACCTAAAGTCCATTTTTCAGGTATTAAACCAAAAAATATGAATTCTACTTTTACAACTCCAAAAATTAATACAGCTAAGTCTTCAACAACATGCTTTAAATGTAGACAGTTGGGTCATACCTTTCACACCTGTGATAAGGGTGATGATAGAATCTTTTGTTTTAGATGTGGTTATTCCAATGTTACTTTTTCTAATTGTCCGAGGTGTAAATTTTCAAAAAACTTGTAAATGGAAGGTGTTCCGTTAGTCGACACATTTCTTATGATTTTTCAGAGGCTGACAAGCATGTTTTTAACGAGTGGTTGATTACTGTTAAGGAATTTTTTGGAACTTCGAAAAATTGTTCTAAATTTGTAGAAAAGAATGATGATGTTAGACCTTTTATTAATGTAAGGATTTTTAATGAGAATTTTATTGCTTTATTAGATAGTGGAGCTACCGTGACAATTTTAGGTAAGCCTGCTTTATATTTGATTGATAAATATGATTTAAAATTAAATAGGAATTCGCCTTTTTCTTCATTGGTTATTGCTGATGGTTCTTCACAATCCATTTTGGGGAGTGTTGATTTATCTTTGACTATTAATGGTATTACTAAAACTATTTCTGTTATTGTTTCTGAATTTATTACTACTGCAATTACTTTGGGGGTAGATTTTTGTCGTTTATTTGAAATTAAAGCTGATTTTGGTGAAAATTCTTTTGTTGCAAACTCTGCGGAGACAACTTTTCTATGATTAAGAGTATTGATGATCTTAATAATAATCAAGTTTTTGAATTAAATCAAGTTATTGACCTTTTTAAAACCTTATCAACTACAAAGTTAGGTAAGACAAATAAAGTTTTTCATTCAATTAATACTGGTGATGCAGTACCAATTAAACAACGTTATTTTCCATTATCTCCTGCTATGCTGGAGCATGCGAACAGAGAAATTGATGATATGTTAGAGCAAGGAATTATTAAACCCAGTTCTTCTCCTTGGAATTCTCCAATGGTTTTAGTTAAGAAGAAGTCAGGTGATTTTAGAGTTTGTTTTGATGCTAAGAAATTAAATTCTGTTACAAAAAAAGATGCTTACCCCTTACCATTTTTAAACGATATTTTGGATAAATTAAGAGATGCTCGTTATTTAACTTCAATTGATTTAAAGAAAGCTTTTTGGCAAATACCTTTAGACGCTGAGAGTTGTGAAAAAACTGCTTTTACTGTTCCACGTAGAGGATTATTTGAGTATACTGTTATGCCCATGGGACTTACAAATGCACCCAGTACATTACAACGATTTATGGATTCCATTTTAGGACATGATTTATCTCAATCAGTTTTTGTTTACTTAGACGATATTATTATTTTTTCGAGTACATTCAAGGAACATGTTGCGATTTTAAGGAAGTTTTAAAAGGCTTTATGATGCCCAATTGAATATTAATTTAGATAAATGTGAATTTTGTAAACCTCGATTATCATATTTAGGTTTTGTTATTGATAAGAATGGTCTTCACACCGATCCTTCAAAGGTGGAAGCTATTACTGAATTTCCTCAACCACATACTTTTACAGAAGTTAAACGATTTATTGGAATGTGTTCTTGGTATCGACGTTTCATTCATGATTTTTCCACTATTTTAGCTCCGATTAATAATTTATTGAAAGGTAAGAAGAAATCTCAGAAAGTTTTATGGAATGACGAAGCGAATGATTCATTTTTAAAAATTAAATCTTTATTAGTTGATGCTCCTATTTTAGCGAGCCCTGATTTTTCTAAAACATTTTATTTACAATGTGATGCATCTAATTGTGGAGTTGGATGTGTATTAACACAAGGTGTCGGAGAGGAGGAAGTTGTTATTGCCTATGGTTCTCGTACTTTAAACAAAGCCGAGCAAAATTATTCAATTACAGAACGTGAGTTACTTGCAGTTATTTTTGGTATTCATAAGTTTAGACCTTATATTGAAGGTACCCATTTTAAAGTTATTACTGATCATCATTCATTGATTTGGCTCAATAATTTAAAAGATCCTTCTGGTATATTAGCCAGATGGAGTGTTAAACTTCAACAATTTGATTTTGAAGTCATTCATCGTAAAGGTAAATTAAATGTAGTTCCTGATGCACTTTCTAGAGCACCTTTGGAAGTTAGTTCTTTAGAATTTTCTGTTGTCGATTTAGACGATTGGTATAAGAAAATGTTAACCAATGTTTCTAAAAATCCTGAATTATTTCCTAATTGGAGAGTTGAAGATAATAAACTCTACAAATTTATTTCTAATGATTTAAACATAGAATCGAATTTAGTGGAATGGAAATTAGTTGTTCCGAAATCTTTAAGGAAAGATATTTTACGAAAATTTCATGATGATCCTACATCATCACATTTTGGGGTTTTTAAAACTTTTTCAAAAATTAAAGAATTTTATTACTGGCCGAAAATGAAGTCAGATATTTCGAAATATATTAGGAATTGCAATGTTTGTAATCGGAGCAAGTCTTCACAATTTAATCATTATGGTTTTATGGGTAAAGAGAAAAATGTTTCTTATCCTTTTCAATGTATTTCTATTGATTTAGTGGGTCCTTTTCCTAGATCGAAGAGTGGAAACACAGTATTATTAGTTATTTGTGATTGGTTTACTAAATTTACTTTGATTCACCCTATGCGCAGTGCTACTGCTAAAAGAATTTGTCAATATATTGAAAATTATGTATTTCTAGTTTATGGTGTTCCTCAAATTTGTATGGTGGACAATGGTCCTCAATTTAAAAGTTCACAATTTAAAAATTAAATGAGTTTTTACAAAGTTCAATCCGTTTGGTTTAATGCAAATTATCACCCTCAAGTAAATTTTGTTGAGAGAGTTAATAAAGTAGTAGGTATTGCGATTAGATCTTATATTCAAGATGATCACAAGGAATGGGATGTTGAAATTCACAAAATTGCGCATGCTATTCGTAACGCTGTTCATGAGTCTACGAAATTTTCACCTTCCTTTTGGCGTTTGGTCGGACAGTTCCGATTTCTGGAGATTTTTATGGTCGACTAAAGGATTTCAAAGAGGATGATTTATTTATTACTAACCGTGAACAATTAGTTCAAGATTTAAATGAACTTTCACCCATTTTTAAACATGTTAAACAAAATTTACATGCAGCTTACGAAAGAAATTCAAAATCTTATAATTTGCGACGTCGTCCGTTGAAATTAAATGTTGGCGATTTAGTTTGGAAAAAGAATTTTACTTTATCTGATGCGACTAAAAATTATAGTCAGAAGTTAGCTCCAAAATTTATTGAAGCGAAAGTTATTGAAGTGGTAGGTCCAACTACGTACCGATTGGCCACCCCTATTGATAATAAACCCTTAGGTGTTTTTCATGTTAAGGATTTAAAACCACATTAGTTATTATTTTTTAGTATTCCTTTTTAATTATTTTTCGATTTTAGTATTTTTACATTCTGGTTTTCTTATTTATATTTTTAATTATTTTGATAATTTTTCAAAATAATTTTATTTTGTGCTTATTTCGCACATTATTTTATTTTATATTGTTGTGGCTTTGCAAACCACTTAATTATTTTTTTTACATTTGTTAGCATGATTTTTGCTACATTTGTTTAGCACGATGGTTGATATTTAGATCCCATTGTGTGATTGATTTTTTAGCATGATGTTTGATATTTAGATCACATCGTGCGTTTATTTTGCCGACTTTGTGGGACATTAGTTCTCAGGCAGATTATCTTTCTTTATTGGATTTTCCATTTGCTATTGTTACAATAGTAAAATTGAAGATAACTATTTTGAGTTTACCTCTGATCGTTAATTTGACGTGTAAACTCTTTACCATTGATAAGAAAACTAGTAATGCTTCTATACATTTTTATTTTTTGATTAATTTAATTATTTTATTTTTCCTGATTTGTGTAGTGTTACTATTCTTGGACGGTGCTTGAGGACTTCGGTTCGCCTCGTGTCAACCTCGATTAGTTCACTTCCTGACTATGACGTTTTGGTAGTTTTAGGAGGGGGTTGTTGTGTTCGTAAGAGTGCATCACCTTTCTCTTTGCTATATCACCTAGATTTCGATTTATTTATAAAATGTGCGTGTTAGTTAGGGTATGTTGAGTCTTGGACGATGACTGTGGAACAACATGAAACCTGAATCTCGTGAAGGGTAGAGTGGCCTCTCTTGTTCTCCACGACGAAGCATCTTGAGCTAATTTGCCAAGAAAATAGTCGTATCTTGGGTTTACCGATTTTGACTCACTTATCGAACGTGACTGTGGTAGTTGTGTTATGTACCTAGGAGGCTTGGTTTGAGACCACCGGGGTAGGGTAATTGAACCGCTCTCTCTCGACCTCAAATCTCGCGATTATTTATTGTTAGTCCGCAAGGATTTTTTTAATACTTATACTCGAGTAGAGTGGCGTTTAGCCTTGATTTTTATGAAGTTGCACGATGACCGTTTCCGGGTTCTCTGCCCACTGTCCCTTCAGGTCATGGTAGGTTACGGTTTCCGTTCGTTTTTTTTCCTTAGATTCAAATTTTTTTTTACCGGATACTCATTTTGCTCTTCTGATGGTGGTTTGCTTCACTAACCCCACCAGTTAAAGTTTTTGACTTTATTTAAGGGTTCGGGTCCTTGATTCTCGACTAGTGGCGTGTGCGGGTGGTAGCGCGTCATTAGCTTTTATGGTGTTGCGAGGGTCTTTCCTGACCAACGTCACCACATTTTCCGTACTTCTTCGTACATTTTCTTGTTATTTTTAAATATTGCTTATATTTTAATTAGCTTAACATTTTGTATGTTTTAATTTTAATAATTCATTTATTAGATTAGTGTTTGGAATCTCCGCTTTGGTGATCTCCGAGTCCAAATTTTAAGAGGGGGTGTGTAACAACCTTTTTTTTGTGGTTGTACAAAAAAATACGTTAATCTAAAATCATTAATTTATTTGGCATAATATTAGAAAAGTTTTAATTATTATTATGTAGAATTGAAAACTGGCAACTTAAATTGCATTTTCTAGAACAAATCTTTTGGGTGTAATATTACATAAATAGTTTTAGTTCCCTTTCTTAAAAATGGATTTATATTATTGTATTCGCGCAAGCGTGAATATTATATATACTTGAGTTATGCAGAAAGCTTTTGGTAATTCAGTTAATGCTGACTGTTAACAGCAATAAAATGATTTTTACTTAATTTTTTATATAGTGTGCCATCATATTTTGATGGTAAGTTTGTTTTTTCTCATTATATTTTAGCTAAAGCCTTTGCTTTTTAGGCACACAATTTTTTACCACACAATTTTTTACCACACAATTTTTTACCACATTATTTTTTTTTCCACATTACCACATTATTTTTTTGTTAATTACTCACTTTTAAGTACGCCTCTTTTTATTCATTGAACTTGTATTCGTAATAATCTTTAATGGAAAGAATACAATACGTATTGGATTGAAAATTTCTACAAACACATAGTTTATCGAGTTATTACAAGACTCGCAAGGATGTTGTGAAACGCTATCCTACTAGTTGACATTTCCGTATCCAAAAAGAACACTGGAACCATTATACAGAGGTATTTATATAGTAGTGAATTTTTTAGTTTTTAAGCTTAGCTTTAAAAAACCTTTTTTCTTTCTCTCCTTATTATCCATAAATTTGGTAATAAACTGTATTGCATATTGTTATTTTTTTGTTATTATTAGAAAGCATTTAATGTTCATTAAATAGGTTTTGTTATCCTGTCAAAGATAACATGGTGCCTGAGAATTCATTTAATTATATTTTATAATTTTTTACATTGCATTTTTAGTAATTAAAGAAATGAAAATAACTAAACAGGTGAGAAACAAGACGCATTTCAAGTAGGTTAATCAAGAGCTAAATTAGAACCCTCCCTATATCAATCTACTGATGAGCCAGCGGCACATTATCAATTAAATTGTGCTTATTATTACAATTTAATTTTTTATTATACTTTGGCTTAAGTTAAAGCATTGCTACAAGTTGGCGATAGTTTAATTTTAGTAAGGTTATACATCTTTAGGAGAACTATATACTAGGATGTATACCCTTTATAAAAACCAAAAACTCATGCAATGCCTCTTCTCCGTGTCTCCAAATAACAAATGTGTCATCTACATATTAATACCAAACTGAAGGTTTTTTGTATTTTGTATTTTGTAACGCTAATGTTTAAAATGTTTCCATGTAAAAATTAGCTATAACAGGATTAAGGGATTGCTACACCGTCAATCTGTTTATAAAATTTACTATTCCACTTGAAAATATGTTGTAGTAAGACAGTGCTGAAAAAGAATGGTTATGTCCTTTGGAAAAAGATGATCAATGTATTCAATAGTTTCTTATAGAGGAACTTGTGTAAAACGTAAAACAACATCAATTTTGAAACTATGCATTTTTTCAACAAAGTCGACAGAATCTTTAATGTAATGGGGTGTTTTCCCTATATGAGGTTGTAATAAAAATGTAAGATGTTTAGCAAGACTATATGTAGGAGAAGCAATTGCACTAACAATATGTCTTAAAGGAATATTAGGTTTATGAACTTTGGGTGAACCATATAGTTTTGGTGAAATAGCTTCTGAGTTAGTTTCTTTTTTACTTCTTCAGGAATAGATGATAATTTAATCAGTTCTTTAATTTTTAAAAGAAGCTTTTTGTTGGATCTTTTGGTTTTTCACGATAAGTCTCAGGTTCCAACAATTGTTCTATTTTAACGTTATAATCGCTCATATTTAATATAACAGTTTCATTACCTTTATCTGATTTTAATATTATTATATTTTCATTGCGTTTAAGATCAAGTAAAGTACGTCGTTGAGGAAAGGATAAGTTGCTCTTTGGAGGTTTTGTTTTACGTAATATGTTAACGGTATTATACCTAACTTCATTAGCAACATCAAAAGGTAATGATTTAATAGAGTTTTTGATATTGGAAATTACATCTTCAAAAGTTATCTTGGTGTTATCGCAAAATTTCGTCATTTAGAAAGCGCTTCAATCCCATAATCTGAAACAACATTATCAGAAAGGTTTATAACTGTTTTTTTTATAATCGATAGATGGTCTTTTATTTTGTTGTTTGTATAATTTATTAAATTTTTCTTTTTGACGTTGACATGAGATGTCAAAATGTTTTTCCATAGATTTAAACGTTATAGAATCAATTTTATCCCAATCTTCTTTATTCAATGTGGATGAAATTTCTAAATGTAAACATAAAAAACTTCTCTCGGTGTTATCCAATCACTTCCTAGTTTAACAATATTTAATTTTTAATGACCTAGTTGTTCTTTACTAAAATTTAATTCTATAGTTGGCTTTATACGTTTCTCAAACTGCAAAATCAATAGCAGGCTGCTGTTTATGTTTTAATTTTTCCAAATTGTTTACAACGTATTTAACAATTTTAATAGATATTACTACTGACGAAGATAACTGTAAGTGTTATCGAAACGTTTAGATTGTATAATTTAAAATACTCCATTAAAAAAATCCAAGAAAGATAGGTATTTTAGTTTTTGTAGATTTATTTGCAACAAAATCGTGCCTTAAGGATTCTGGAAAATATTTTCCCTAGTCAACCTTTCTTCATGCGAAACAAAACCAATTAACTTTCGACACAAGCTCGTAGATCTGTAGGGTTGATCTCAATGACGTTACTGGCCTAGACGATATACGAGCTATTGTCCTAAAGAATTGTTCCGCTGAACTAGTACCAGCTCTATCTAAGCTCTAATTGATCTGAATGCGGAATTTTTTCATCATGGAAGTTAGCAAATGTTCAACCTATTCACTAAAAAGGCGGAAACACCGATCCATGTAAGTACCTACTAATTGCCACCACTTCCACTTTGTCTAAAACCATAATAAAGGCCATTAGTCAGCAGGTACTCTCTTTCCTTGAATCTAACAAATTCTTTAGTGACCATCAATACGGTTTTAGGCTGAGTTGTTCAATAGATGATCTTTCACAAGCGAGCCAAGTTTTGAGAAAACGTTACAACAATTTGATGAAACAGCTATAGTTACTTTAGATATCTCAAAGGCATTTGGCCAAGTTTGGAATAGGTGTTCACTGGCAAACCTCGACAAAACTCAGTGTTGCCTTGTGTCAGCCAAAAGAGATCGATCATTTCCTGTTGTTAGTATGAATGGCTCAGATCTTACCTTTTCAGACTCTATTACTATCTTAGGAATGACGGTATCTTCAAATCTATCGTTAAAGCCGCTGCTCGTAAAATAGGCTTTACCTCTTGAGAAATCTAGCTGCTGTATAATTCTCACCTCTGGGTTGATGCCCGCCAATACGGTTTCGATATCGTTGATCGTGCTCAAAAAACAGTGATTAAACTTAGCTTCTGACACACAATCCCTTGAGCATAGAAGAATCGTTTCAATTCTTTCTTCGTTCTATCGCTAATATAATGACTACTGTGCGGCTGACTGACATTCTTTGATACCATCTTTGGTCACCTTTGCTAGGGATACTCAATTCGCTCATTCACATAATCAACATGCAGTACAACGCTGTCTTACCAAACGGACCCAAACAACATCCGTCTACACAGCTTCTGAAATACTCTAAAACGATCTTCCTAGTGCCTGTTTTTCTCTCACTTATTATATGAAAAAATTTAATGTAGCCGTTCATAGGCATCTCTTGGAAGTTCCAAATCGCATTTTTCATCCTGAATGCACGTTAAGATGAACTTAGCCAGTTGAGGACTGTAATTATTAAAAAAAAACCTACCCTGGCGCAGTAGACGGCCTTTAATCTTGTCGTCGCTCAATACTGTCCTCACTACCGATCAATACCTTATTGAACGGTATCTATCCATACTGTTCTTCACTAATGAAAGTCTACTACATGTTGCAATTTTCAGTGCACTTTCTTATATAACATTCTATTTTGAAAACATACATTTCTTTGGTATCGTAATAGATGGTTATAATTTCAGATTCCCCATTTTATTATAACGAAGCTCTTACACGTCATATTCCTTGCACTTCATTTCTTGCCACCATTGGCCGCTGTAATTTAAAACCTGTCTAGGACATGATATTAGAAATCGAAATATTTTAACCAATTTGTTAAAACCATAACGTTCTTAATTAAATAATTGAACGCTGTGTATAATTCCACTTTTTTATAAAGTAAATCTCCTTTCGTCTCGCTAAAATTGATAAAACCTTCCTTAAACTTTAATGATAATTTTTAGGAATCATCTAAGACTCGATAACGTCGACTCTGGATATAGCATGTCACATCATAAAGTTTACTCAATATAAAATCCTAATTGAACATCTTTTTGCGAGTGTGCAATTAAATCTTCCACAACATTTACTATATTACATGGTGGTGGGTTCCAACCATTCTATAAAATATTCCATTGTACGTATGTGTATAAATTTAATGTATTAAAACTCATTTAACAATTTATTCTATGCCCTTGTACGAATGCAATAATACTCCAACACTTAACGCGCTACTGTCTCGCCCTTCTCTTTCACACAGGAAAAAGCAAACTCGATAGCAATCATACTTTAAAAGCACTCTTTAAACGGATAAAGATTTTCCTTACTTGTCAAACGTCACTAATAATGACATTATACACTACATTAGAATATCAGTGGGATAGGATTCGAAAAATACTCTTTAAAAAGTTTTTTCCGTTTAAATATACTCCTTTACACGAACCAAAAAAAAGCGTTACACATACAACATGGTCCAAATTGTGCTAAATAAACTCCAAGGTCCTAAATCAATATCAGTAAAATAATAAACGCTTACACATAAATATAATCCTAACTTCAATAGTTACCGAAGGATCTAAATAAGAGATTGCCAAACAGTTTATCGATTATACAGAGGTAGTCGTGAAAAGTTTCATATTCAATTTTACCGAAAAGAGCCGGAACAGGCCGATTTTTTTTCATGTAAGCGTTATTCTCGTTTATCATTATCCACGGGGTCACTTAAAACCGTACATAGCAATACTCCACTTGTGACCCATTATTGGAAAGCGTTTGTCACAGGGAATACGCCACGCATTTGTTTTTTAAAATCCGATGACATTTACCCATTCTGTCACCATCTAAAGCTAATACATTTTTAACGAAATCTGAGCTATTTAAATAAACTTTAATGTATTAAAAGTGCAATTAATCACTTTATCAAATGTTTAAAATATCCACCATCAACCTCCATACAGAAGTAAAGCCTGCTTTCAAAATCTCTTCGCACATTTGTTAAGCTCTCTGGAGTTAGTACGCTACATTCATTCACTATTCTTTCCCGTAACTCCTGTAAAGAAATGGGAACAGTCGACTAAACCTTATTCTTCAAATATCCCCATAACAAGAAATTCAGAGGTGTTAAGTCTGGAGATCTCGCTGGCCACTCGATGGGACCCAATTGACTTGGAAACGTTTGGTTCAAGAACTCTCTAACCGCAATAGCATAATATAGTGGAGCCCCATCTTGATGAAAATTAATATAAACTTCGGAATAATTGGGGTCATTTTCAAATACCTCCATCATCAACAAATAAATAATTAGCTCCATTTAGGTTATTGTCCAAAAAAGTGGACCAATTATTTTATTACCTGAAATATTATAATAATTAATAAATAGTTGTCTTCAGTATGAAATAACTATTAACTGCAACGAACATAACGTAACCTACCAGAAATTCCTGCCCACACGTTTAACTTTTCAGAATACTGTGTATGTGACTCTCTTGTTATTCTAGCATTACTATCGCTCCAGTATCTACAATTACGACAATAGATATTTCCACTCTCATCAAAAACAAGTGTTTTGTAGTAAGTTCGGGCTATAAATCAAACGTTGAGTCATAATGTCACAGAATTTCAGTCGGTGATCAACGTCATCTTCATTGATTAGTTGGGTTGATCGGCCTATTTCCACAGTTTTTGCTTTTATAGCGCGACGTTTCGGAAGCGGACTCTGCGTCTATCATCACGTTTAGTCCTGAGAAGGACTGTTTTCGCACTTTAGTCGAATTGATGTGATATGATTTTTTCCCAAGCACTTGACTACTCTTAAATTCGAACTATATATATATATATATATATATATATATATATATATTAGAAGTTATGTATATATATTTAACTTTTTCGTGGTTGTGCAGTAGTTTATTGCGCATGTTGTTCCGTAGCATATTGCGCAGGTGTATTGCGCTTAAGTTCTTTGCGCATTATTCACATCCACATGGGTTTCATTTCCACACTAGCTTGGCTTATTCTATTTTCTGCTAGTGCGATGTACATGGTTTCTTTCAGTTTCCGGCGAGTTGCATTCTTGTCCTTTGCCACTATCTGTATGTTATCCCATTGGATGCGGTGGTCTTCGTTCCAGCCATGTTTTGGTGATTCTCGATCTCTGTTTCGCCTTTGCGGAAGTTGTTCTTATGTTCCTGAGTTCTCACTTTGAGTGGTCTACTGCTCTCTCCTATGTTTGCTCTGCCGCATTCGTATGTTAGGTTGTATACACAATTCTTGGAATTCTGATCTTCATTGAGTGGTTTGGTCTTGGTTAGTATTCCCCTGAGCGTTATTGTCAATTTGAAGGCAGCGCGTATCTTATATATTTCTTTAAGTGTATTAGCGATATTTTCTTTTTCTTTGTTCAAGTCCTCTTGTTTTGAGCGTATAGTTTTCGCGTTATCGTACAAGCATCTTGCCACGCCTAACATACACTTGTCGTGAGAGTGTTGTCATTCCCGTACAAGTACATCCAGGAATGGCAGTTTTTGTTCCGACTCAAATTCCATTGTAAATTTTATATAGGATACGCGGCTATTTAGATGATCTAGCCATTCATCTAGCTTATGCTTGCCATGTTGCCAAACTACGAAGGTATCGTCCACGTATGTAAGCCACATCCTTGGTTTTTCTGTGAATTCGGGTATCGCTTTGTCTTCAAAGTTTTCCACATATATATATATATATATATATATATATATATATATATATATATATATATATATATATATATATATATATATATTGCTCACTATGGGTGATAGTAAGGAACCCATCGCCATCCCTAACCCTTGTTGGTAGAATTTGTCTTCTATTTTGATATATGTAGTTCTAATGCATATTTTCAGAAGTTCCATTATTGTTTCTACCGAGAGATGCGTGCGTTCGTCTAACGTTTCATCCTTTTCCAGCCTGCCCCTGTCATAGTTAGCGCCTTATCCCAAATATTATTGTCAACAAGTTTGTTGAACAATTTACAGTAGCCCCTTACTTCCATGTTAACAAAAGTTTTAATCTTGTCGTTGGTCTTAATAATAAATCATTCTTCTTAACTTCTACTACGGAACATGAGGTGTCTGTGGTATTTAATAATTTAAATAATAATCGCAGCTCAGGGGCAGAAATACTTGCATTTATTCTTAAGAAAGCAGTTTATTTATTACGTGATCCTTTAAGTCAGCTCATCAACCAATCATTTGTATCGGGTACTATTCATTCCTGCCTAACGTTGTAGAAAATTATTCCTACACACAAAAAAGGTAGCCAGTAAGTCATAAACAATTATAGACCTTTAAATTATTATAAGTAATTTGATTGTAATCTCATTATATTTAGAATTTACATCAGTTCTACATACATAAAGACAAAATTTACATCGATTGGGGCTTGAACCTTGGTGGCGCAGTTGGTAGCGCGGTACTCTAGCAAAGTACAGGTCGTAGGTTCAAATCCTACTCGAAGTAAACTTTTTATTTATGTATTTAATAAAATTAATAATAATTTTTAATTATAGACCTATTTCACAATACAGTGTATTGCTAAAAGCATTTGAAACAGTTGTCTATAATCGTTTAAAAGAATTTTTTGATAACTGCAGCTTAATAAGTGGCAATCAACATGGATTTCGTAAAAAAAGATCTACATCTGCAATGTTCAACTTCCTTCAGTATGTATATAAATGCATAAATGGAAAAAAATATTGTGCGGCGTTATTCTGTGACCTAAAGCGTTCAACTCGGTGAGCAATGAGCTTTTATTACGCAAACTTGAACATTACGATGTTATAGGGTTTGCACTAAAATGGTTTGAGTCATATCTACTAAATAGAAAACATTATGTTTCTATGGCAAATGAGCATAATAATGAAATAAACTACGTTAGCTCTGATAAAAAAAATGTTCTAACAGGAACTCCACAGGGATCAGTTCTAGGTCCATTACTTTATAATATCTTTATAAACGACTTAACATTCTTGGAAATAAATCATTTAAGTACGCATGAGGATGACATTTCTACGCATGAATAATTTCTCTATAAAGCAGGTACCTTGGTTAGTACTATAAAAATTAGGTTTAAAAATAATCAATTGAATTTAATGTTGATGATATTTTCTTTAATAATTACAAGGAAACTGTCATTCAAGTTAAATCAACGGTCTTTTTGGGATTAATAATCGATGAACCGCGTAATTTTAGCGAACACATTACCAGACTTAACAAGCGTTTAAATTCGGCATGCTACACTATCCGTTGCCTTAAGGGTTTAGTCTCTTCTGTAACTCTAAGATCCGTTTATTGCGCATATTTTGAGGCGATCCTTGGATATGGCATTCAATTTTACGGTACATCATATCATCACAAATGCTTATTTGTTACTCAAAAAAGGGCAATAAGAATATTGGATGGATTACCACGAAGAAAGTCTTGTCGTACATCTTTCCCATAACTGGATATCTTGACATGTATTGGTCATAGAACTGTGTACATTAAACACTCTGATATTCACTCTTACGGAACTCGTTCAATTAATAATATAGTACCACCGCACCCTAACTGCTCAATGTATTTAAACAGTCAATTTTACAAACCCATTAAACTATTTAACAAACTACCTAATGACATAAAATAAGTAAAAAGTATGTTTAACTTTAAAAACAACTTCGCAAGTTCCTAGTCACAAACTCCTTTTACACAATCAATGAATACATTAATGTAACTTCAAATAACTAAGAGCTAATTATTGATATTTAGTGAGTAACAAGGGTATACTTATAGTCATAACTCGTCCTTGTTTATGTGTACACATAAACCTAAGATTATAACGAGTATATGTAACGTGTGATGTTTTATTTTATCTACGTATCTTTACGTATTTTTGTTGCTAATTTTAAATTGTTACACATTCTACACCAAATGGTAAGGAATAAAAATTATTATTATTATTATTATCTGTGGTCACATTTGTGAATAGGCTCACGATGTTGAAGCTTACCAGTATTTCTTCGTAGTTTGGTTGGAAATTTACACTAAGTGTTGCGTATTCATAATCATAGACTCGGTTTTCCCCGATAAGGGGAACCTGGCAGATAGTATGCTAGCGGGTGACAACGTGAATTTGATGAGCTCACAATTGGTCACGGAGAAATTTCTTCCTTATGAATCTTTGGTAGGTCGTACCCATGCGGAGGTTTGCTGTAGTGTGGGGTAAGTCTAGGAGTTTTGCTGATATTCGTCTTTTGATGGATGGTTTGAGGTCTTTTGGTCTTTGTACTCGCCCCCGTCCAGTAGTTCTTGGATCTTACTGTTGTAAGTCTCCCTATCCATTACCACAGTTGCGTTTCCTTTGTCTGCCGGAAGAATTTTGATGGATAGGTCATTCTTAAGGGAAATAACCGCTCTCCTTTGAAGATTAGAGAGGTTAGGTTTAGTTCGCCTAGATGAGATTAAGACTGATTTAATCTTACCTCTGTGTTCCTCGGCTTCTTCAAGATCGAATTACATAGCTGTTTCTTCAACTCCGGTTATTAAATCTACTTTCGGAATATACCTCGGTGTTATCCCATAGTTCCAGAATTTGCCCAGAACTTTCATTTCGTTCTCGTTCAACTGTCGTTTAGATATGTTTATGACAGGGTTTTTGTGATTGATGTTGGGTGGTCCCTTCTTCTCCTTCATTAACTTTTCTAGCTTTTTCTGATGAATTTCCTTGTGCATTGCCTTGGTCTTTGAATGTTTGCTTCTGGTAGCCGTGTTTATCCGATCAAAGCCTTTTCGTTCATTCGATTTCGAATGGTTTTTCTAACCTCGTTGGATTGATGTTGGAACTGGTATTTTCATTGAGTTCGTACACAAGATGAATTCTGTATGGATGAAATTTTTGTGATTTTAATATTCGAATGGGCCACTACATTATCGCGTGATGATTGACGAGTACTTACAGCAATTTGGATGTCTTCGGCAGGTTGTTGGGGACGTCTCTCGATATTAATTACTGAACTGGTTTGGGTGAACCGGTTTACCAATTTTGAAATGTACGTATAAGATGAGATTCTTGGATGTCTATTATTAAATATTCTAGCTTCAGTAGTAGCAGAACGATTGTTCTCACAATAAAGAGAAATAATCTCTACCTTTTCTTTTAAAGTGTAGATTACACTTTTGGAATTAAGTGACACTATTTACTTGAACGCATTAGTCGCAGTCAAAGTTGACAACATTTTTCCAAAGTAGGCTGACCGAAGCCAATTATTATAAGCAATTAAGATTTCGTTAAAAATTATTAGTAAAGAGCACGGTGCATAATACAATAGGTGAATGCACAGCCAGGCTATCGCATGCATGCATTCGGTTTTCAAATTCTCATATCGTCTCGATGAGAGAGATGCAACGACGCGGCCTACACGAAACACTAACTCGAGAGTTGGCGTGCTTTTCTTATTTAGATATTCCGACACTTCGCAACAGTTTGCAAGTACGCAAGTGTTACCTACTTTTAAAAAATGGGAAGAAAGTGTGAAGTGCCCATTTGTACTAGTGGCTATGCTACAAATACTGACAAAGTATCGGTATTTGAATGTCGCTTCCTGCTAAAATTGTTTTTTAAAGCCTATGCTGCAATAAATACAAAATAATTTTTGATGACACGTTATAATTTAATAGGCTTTTATTTGTATATAGCTATACAGATTTTGGAAAGTCGCTATGTCCAGAAATATGTGTTTTGTTTTATTTAGGAAGCATTCGTATGTGTATGTTTAAATATATTTAGATCATCACTGTCATTGATAAAACTTTTGTTGCACAGATTTTTTGGCACGATACGTCAAACCGGTTGTGCAGATGCACATCCGACATTTGTTACATTTTTACAACTTTACCGTATGCTTTCACTGTATAAACTTTTAAAACATCCTACTTTTGGAAACAATGCACTGTCTTTCGATGATTTTAAAGTAATTTTGAATAACGAATAGAATGCCAATTTCATATTGGGAACACAAAATCAAAAATAACTGAAACTGGGGTACTTTCAAAAAATGTTTTAGATGCAGAGGAAGAAATATTTGAAAATATTTGATAAAATTGTTGGTAATATTATTTATTTTCTTTGTGGATTTATAGCAAAAAAAATGTTTAACCTTTCAAAATGTGTTGCTTACCAGCAGGGCAGTGCCCCAAGGTCCCCGACCGCTGGGCCCCTGGCTCCATAGACGCGTTTGGAATTTCACGCAGAACACGAAATTGTATAATTTCAAAAGCATAATTACCCCATTTTTTATAATTCAACAAAATTAAGGTATGCTTTGTTAAACATACTTTTGAAATTAGAAAATTTCGCTTTCTGCATGAAATTCCATTCACGCTCATGGAGCCGGGGGCCCCTACGGGTTTATTAGAAGGTAGGTACTGAAAAACATATTTATATCGACCACAAAATTCAACTGATAGATATTTTGTAATCAGGGGCCCCCAGGTTAAATCCAGTTCACGATTCACACTCAAAAAAATGCAGTGGCAACTAGTTGAAACAATTGCTTTTATTAAGTCTATATTGTACGTGACTGGACTGGAGCGGAGCGCATTGTTCGCATTATTCACCCAACCCCTCCCTCACCCTGCTACGATCCACTACACCGTCACAGTCAAGTGTCGACAGTTGGAAGTAAAACACGTCTTTACTGTGAACAGTTAACTTCTTGATTCGACTGATATGCCTTAAAACAAAGATTCTGTGAAGTTTTCAAGTTTCTTTCGAATCTGGCTCTTACTAGTAAAAATAAAAAGGAACCAGATGAAGCCATACAGTTGAAGAAGAAACTTGAATTTTTCAAATTCGCTCTTTTCATACTAATCCAGAACAAAATCCTTGAAACTATCAACATAGTTTCCAAAACATTACAGTCGCTGGCGACAGACCTTTCAGCTTACAAACTATTGGAAGGAACCCTGAAGAAGTTTAAGGGGTCAGTTCGAGGACTTGTTTGAAGAGGCTGAAAAAATTTGTCAACAATGGGGTATAAAACACGGATTCATACCAATGCGAATGGCTAAGACAAAAAACATTTTGACGAACTAGTCGAGGATGAAAGACACATTGTGTGGACAACTGGACGCACGCTTTCAACGAATGAAATCTGTTTTAGACACCTATAAAATTGTTCAGTCTGAATTCATTTTGAAATCAACTGAAGAAGATATTCAAAATGAAGCTATGAAATTTATGAAAAGGTTCGCTAATGACATTTCTGCGGTATTTCCTTCTCAGCTCTGCTCTGTGAAAACTGCATTCAAAGAATACTTCAAGAAAATTGATAGTGTCAAAGAACTGGGAAATAGGTTGATTATTCACTACAACATTTTGGCTTCAATTTACTGTGACGTATGTACTGCTTGCGTAATGCAGTTGACTGTTCCTGTCACCGTCGCTAAGGCAGAGCGGTCTTTTTCTAAACTTAAACTAATCAAAAATTATCTACGGAACTTCATGGGTCAGGAGAGACTCAGTAGCCTAGCCCTGCTTTCAACAGAAAATGGCCGAGCAGAAAGAATCAACATTGAAAAAATTGTTGATGACTTCTCTTCAGTTAAAGTCTGTTAGATTCGTTACCTACGCTTCACGATTTAGTCAATTTTTCGACCTGTTAAAATCTCTGGATTATTATTGTTGTGCTAGTATTTTCTTGAATATACTCTTTTTCTAAAAGTAACTGCATTTCTATAATTTCGCCTCTCTGTAGTTTCTTGAAATATTACTTTTCCCAAGTAAATAAATTTCTGTAAAAATTGTTAAAATTTATTAATCGGCACTGATAAGTTGCATTCAACCTTATGTTTTGGAGGCACTGGTTCACAGCGGAATGGCATCTGTGTGATAAGTGATTTGCACGTTCTATTCCTGTTTGGTTGTTGGTGAAGCAGACATTTTTGTATTTTTCTAAAGAAAAATGAAGTTATGAACTTTAGCCCATCGAATTATATCGGTTTTAAATCATTTTTCTAAATATGTACTGACATTCTGTAACCGTTTAGTACATACGATTCTATCGGATTAATAGGAAATACATGCTACAGGTGAACTGTCTGGTATGCTCTTTTCTCCTTTCACCACGTTTTTAATTTTAGCCATAAACATATCTGGGGTTCGATCATTAACTAAAAAGACATCAATAAATTTATTAACTAAAGGGGTTATACATAACTTCACCAGGTTTTGTATAAGGGCACATTAGTTTTGTATCATAAATCGTAAGGTAAGGTACTTGGTAAAATTCATTTCATAAAGATTGTATAATCATGCTCCGATTAACTACCTCATTGAAGGTAAGATCTATTTTCATGCTTTCGTTTTGGGTTGATTTATTTAATTTTAGAGTTACGTTGTACATACTTGAATATATGTTGTCTTATCTATGGTACATATTCTGTATATAAATTGAGTATACCTACCTTTTGCCTATTAAGGGTTTTACTTCAAACATATTAGCAAGATACCTGATGCAGATTTGTGCAACACCTGGTGATGAATAACTGTTAAACATTTGGTTGTTGCGTGGGATCTTCAGGACAGGTTACCTGGATATTGAAAGCTAAGTTACCGATTACACCTGATTTTATATTACTTAAGCTTGATGCTTTAATTGTTGCATCGTGTAAGATTATACAGACATATGCTGATTAAATTGATAAACAGTTAATTGTGTACTTCATTAACTATTCACTTGTACATGAATTTGTTCATTGTGTGTTGGGGTCAATGGCTACAATGTCGATTTATATTTCATGTATTTAAACTGTAGAAAGAGTAAAACTGTACAACTGAATGCATTCGGCTTTGCGGTTGGTAAGTGTTGTTATTGTTTTAATTGTAAATTGCATATTTTTTGGCTGTTTAAATGTTAATATCTGTGATTTATCATAACCTAGCTTTGAAGATCCATATGTTATTACATTTTCATTTGGTGCTTTTTTTTAATTACATTTATTTGATATTCTTGTAGGAATTTGGTACTATCATTCTGGATGGCTTGCTATAGTCTATTTAAGGGCACAAATATTTAGTGTGTAAGCTTTGGGTTAATGCTTTGTGTGTAACACAATTTAAATATTTATTTGAAGAATTATCCCATACCTTCGAATACAGTATATATATATATATATATATATATATATATATATATATATATATATATATATATATATCGATATTTAAAGAAACATTTTAACACCGTTTAAGAACATATTGTCACTCGCCACTAAATTGTAATTTTCATTTTGGAAAAGAGAGTGATATGAATGATATGAAAATATGTTACTTAAATATAAATACGCTCCGGACTAACTCAATTATCTCTTCGGGGATAGAGTTCAAATTGCTTTTAAACTTATTGTGGGCAAATAAAATCAATAATAACTTTTAACCTTCTAAATCCTTTAAATTATTATAATTGCATTATATAGTAAACGGGAAATCATAGAAAATTTTATTTCACACATGGAAATGTTTACCTCAAATAAATTGTAATTTATAATAAGTGGTTTCTTTGTGAAACAGACTTTATTGGAATCTGCACAACAACGCATGCGTTGCGTCCTAATTGACTTAATTAAATGCAGCCTGTCAAAAATTTCACCAAATGATCTAAAATGTGTGAGTACAGTTATGTTTTTGTTTAATAATGTTGATAATTACACCGGTTCATTTACTTTACAGTTATTTATAACATGTTGTCGCACAAACATGTATACATAATCAATAAAAACGGAAATACAGGAAATCAAAAGAATAATCAATGCAATAATGGGTTATGATAAAAAAATTTCACTCACATCTGTTACTGCATTTTCCAAAGAATGTTTTCATTAGGCTTGTTCCATATTAAAACATTGAACGTAGACTTCTTCCCATGTAACGATGATACTGCCTTGCTGTTCACAATGGTGCTGCTTAATTTTCCATAATTCATCCAAACCAATTTACTGCTGAACAACTCTTCCTCGTGGTAAATACGATGTAACGTAATATTGCTCATATATTTTTAGGTAACTACTTTATTTTAAATTGTATGTTTAAATGTTGGTTTAAATATTTACTAAATTTTTCGGATTTAAAGTTATATTATATTTCCATATAAATTTTTTATTGCTTGCACTTTTATTTTAGATGCCGTTACGGAATTTAGTTTATTTAATAGTCTGCATCACTTTCAATAAAAATAACCATCAAATCCCAAATAATTGAATGATTTTATTAACATAAAAAATGCACATCATCCGACGTTTGAACACGAATTCAAATTGAAACAATTATAATATTATCGACACTTATAATCGATAACCTAATTTTTAAATTTTGTTATAGGCTAAAACAATTGTTTCTGAGATCTCCACTCTACGTTGATCGCGTTTCAAAACCGAAAATGTAAACGAAATTTGTAACACTGTTAACACCAACACTATTAACACTATGACTTGTTAGTCACAAAAAACTTCAAAAGCAAGAGAGTGAGAAATCAGGAGCAATTTCTTTTATACATTTCTCTTGGATACGAAATTTTCAATTTTTTTTCTACATTACACACAAAAGTACCAACCATCTGATTGGTCTAAACAAAATTGTTAAATTAACTAAAATACAAATTATACTATAACTTTTTTAAAACAAGTCGAATTTACTTTTTGAATACAGATTTGGAATCAGGGCAACTTTCCGCATAAAAAGACACCTCACAAGCCCTATTTCGCTTCGAAGCTTTGCATTTTGACAACTTAAAATCTAAATTTACTTATATCTAACAAAATCTATATTTTAGACCTAAACTAATTACATATTCAGAATCTACATAAAAAACTATATCAGAATACATTTATTTCAAACCATGTAACTTAATTTTAACAGAAATTCCATTTTCATATTTAAATTTTAGGTAGTTAACCCAACTTTTCTAATTTTATGTTCAAATTACATGTATATTGTAAATTTCTTTATGAAAATGAGGGAAACCTACTGTTATGTGCTTTTATAATTTATTCTAAACTTAACTTATCCTATAAAAAATATAAATTTGCTAAATTTTTAAATGTTGTACTTAACCTAACTTAATATAAATTTACTTGTAACTTGCTTTAAAAACGTCTAAATCACTTGAAATGGTAATTTATTATGTTCTTATAACTGTCTCTGACACAAATACTGTTTATTTTTACTCCATAGTCTATAATTTTGTCATATCACATTTCCAATATTGTTAACACATTTATGTAAATTTTGTACACAAAATGTAATTTTATATTAAATATCACATTGCAGAAATGTTCTTATCAATGTTTCTAAATCACTACCACTTCCTTTGTCTGTGAAATACTAATATACAGTGTTCGTACCATAACCCTTTTTTTATAGTTTATATAGTTCATGCATTGTACCTATATCTATACATATTCTCCTTTAAGCTTTTAAGTACTTCCTGCGTCACTATAGAACCCATCCTCTACTTTGACTGAGCTTTCCGGCAGTCCTAAGGCTATCTTCTCTGTTACAGTAAGTTAGTGGACAAGGTAGAATTGTGCACGTAACAAGTCATAAGACAAGAATTTTAGTTATTGAAAATAACACTTTGATGTAAATAAAAATGTATCACATTTTAATGTGTTGTGTGAAAAAATAAATATAACAGTTAAATGTAAGTACGAAAGTACGTTTTGAATAATTGTGTGGTTATTTTTGAACACCAGAAAAATTCCAATCTTTTATTTTTTTGTTGCTATTTAATCAAGTTAAGTTATATACTTTGAGGTTGTTGTATAACGAGGTTGTTGATGTAACCAATTGACTTGTGAAATTTAATGTCCAGAATGCAGTAAAATACGTTTTGCAGGATTAGACTTTACAAAATTTTCCGGGGGAGGCCGGACCCCCCGTTTCCGTGAGGGATATTCCACACACCCCAGACCCCCGGTACAGGGCCCCCAAATGATTCTTGCCCCAGGGCCCCCGAGCTTGTAGTTACGGCCCTGCGGCTAGTTTTATGTAGTTATTCGTCCGATTTGACTGTTTTAAAATCTAGAGGTTGGTTGAATCATCGGGATGCATACTTGTTTAATATTTTAAAGGAAGTTCTTTTAAGATTACATACCATTTTGAATGCACTTCTCACAGGTTTGAAGGTTTGAATATTTGCAATAATTTTATTGAAAGTAAAACATTTATTCCACAGTTAACTTGTGTCATGGCCTACTACATTCCATCGTTTATTTTCTGATTGAAAAATAAACAATAATGTTAAAACATGAAATAACAGAATGCATTTTTTCACCGAACCTGACGTTTAACTTGTTTTTTTAAGAATCGCGTCTCCCGTCACTAAATTCGTATAAATAAGCCGCGATGCTCTGCCTCTCTCACGCTCCGGGTGTTAGTAAATTTGAAGAACCTCTCTTTGCAGCGCGTGTGCTCACCTATTTTATTATGCACCGTGGTAAAGAGCTTTGGATGGTCATAGAATGGGCAAATGTTGGCTTTTAAAAAACAAGTGTGGCGTAAACCCCATGAAAACCGCTTTCCAATGATTAATCACAAATGGGGTATTGCCACTTAAGATTTTTAAGTGAACCCCCTCCCCCTGACGAACGACGAATGAGAATAACGCTTATATGAAAATGTGTCCACCTTAAAAAACAAAAGTCGAGTATCAAACTTTTCCCTGACTCACCCTGTATAAAAATTTTAAAAGTAAAAATGTATTAAAAATTTCCTCACATTCAAAGTCTAAAAAACCGAATATTTAATCATTTATAGAAACTGTAGAGAACAAATAACTGTAATAATGATATACTTCTAACACAACTACTAAAATTTGTCCAAAATATAAATGTCAATCATGCAATGTAAATTGTAGTTGCATCTGAGGTCATTCTAGTTCTCGAGATGTCTGTGAACGTTTCATCATCCCACCGAAACTGCTTTATAACCAACATATTACTATGAACTGCGACGGAACTTCGTCCTTTCATTCGTTCGTGCATCGTTTTATAAGCATTCTGTTCCCTTGTCAAAAATTTAATACACTGCAATATTAATATTAATACGAATATTATTTGTTGCCAAAAAGTTTGTAGAAGATAAAAAATAAACGCCAAATTTGACAAAAAAGCAAATACATGTTAGCGGTAAGCTAAAGCGGTCAAGTCATTTTATTCCAATACAATTATGAAATCACAATGAACGAAAGTGCAATACAGTTAATTTACATTAAAAAATATATAAAAGTAATAAAATATATTGCTCACATGTTTTCATTGCAATACGTAACAATACTCTGCATTAAAATACTGGAAATTCGAAATTTTAGTGGTTTTGATTTACTCATCAATCAGTTCGAACAACAAAGTGGCGTATTTCAACGTGGAATTGTTTGTAATATAATAACATTAATCATGAAATTATACATACTTTTATAAATAAATGAAGTGAACTTGATGTGCATGATAATAGGATAGTTTGAATATATTGAGAGTAATGTGTTAATACTCGAATTTAGAAAGGATTAAATCAATTTTTTTATCTCTTTGTCCTTAGCAATGGAACTTTAAGTCTGCGTCTTCAAAAATACATGCGATACAAAATTTTTGTGTAATTACTGGCATGCATTAGCGCTTTATATCTGTTAACTCACATCTGGCTGTTATCTCACAATATACGTAAAGTGAAATCCTCAAAGCGATGTTTCAGTACCCGTTTTACACAACGTGTAAGGTTTATAATTGGCGTTTGCAGCATGCATTCATTATAATTTCAGGGGTTTTACACGCAGATTCGTTTTAAACCATTATATCACCTCCAGAAACAAGATGTAGTTAATAAAGCTTCTAATTCTAGCACCATTAACTCTTTACTATAGGTGTAGCACAAAAAAATTATTACCATTAACTTAACGATAACTAATAAATTTTAAGATTTCCATAGCAAATCAAAATATTGTAAATTTAAATAAGATAATGAACAATTCTAAAACAAGAGATTTTCCTTGTAGAACATCAAAGGAAATTAATATGGAGGATTTGGCAGCAAAATAATGCAACGTCGGTTATGGCAAAGTGAGAATAAACATCAAAGTTTACAAAGTAAGGAGGTAGATTTGCAATAAGCGGATTTACACCTCAGTCGCCTATTTCAACAACACCTGCAGATGTGATTTAATAGTATACACAAATACAATGTAATTAACGTGATCCACGTCTGCTCATTTCTGTATATATCACTTTGTTTAACTGACATTGTCAAATAAACTTTTCAACTCATAAACTAATTTACATTAAATTACATGTGTAGTCTGCAAAATTTGTGAAAACATAAGGGTACCTTGATTTTGCATAAATCAAAATCTATAATTTGTGCTGTATAAATTAATGTTTTCCAAAAGCTTCATTAAAATGCTTTCAAATAGTTGTTAGATAAGTATTAGGATGTATACTACATAAGAGTGGTAAGTAGCTTATTACGCACGAGTGCATTATTGCGAGTTGTGAACTATGCTTTTCTACTACTATATACAATAAAATGAGTAACGTATGAGAAATACAAAACAACGATTCAGTAAGATTCTTATGGCCATTGAACGTTTTATACACATAACTAACGTAATCAACGGTCCTATAAAAATAAATTACTGTGTAACTGCATTACAGGATTTTAAGCTTCATTTCAATTTCCACATTAAAAGTTAGAACTAAAATTCGAACTGTAAAATTAAAACGATTGAGCCACTAGTTTTATGTTAGTTGCCTTGAAATTAAACAAATTAATCCTTTATGGTTAATGTTGATATGAAGCTTTATTTTATTAACAGACCCTAGTTTACTTATGGTCAATTTTGTTTTATTAATAGAAGTTATTGTTCTAAATTAATGTTACACTTACATAAAGTACTAAGTCTGTGGGTAAAAGGTGGTACTGCAATATTTCTCTATTTCGCACTATTAAAAAATTTTTGCAGTTTACAATAATGGACTATGCTCTTAAACATTAAAGTAAATCGCATAGACGTATATGCTGGATTTAATCTGGTTGACAGAACCCCCTAGTTATAATTTGTACGTTAAAACCCACCACCTTCAATCACTAGATTCTATATACTAAATTGCAGTGGCAGTTGAACCTTTATTAAACACATAATTGTCAGTATGATTTTCTGATACGTTTATGGCCTAAATATGCTTTAAAAGTCAGCAGATCAGTACCTACATCGATTAGAATGGTGGCAGAAGTAATTTCGCAAGTTAAAATAACCAAAATGTAATGAATATCTCGCTACATTACAATTAAATGTTAATCATCTCTTCTTTAACAAATACTTTGAAAATAGTATCTACCTCACTTATGAAATTATTGATATATTTAAAGTTAGTTATATTTTAATTAACAAAACAAAAAGTTCCAGAAAAAATATATACCGAATAACGTTATAAATAATTAATGCTCCAAATTATGTAGATTTACTTATTTACATATATTCTATATAATTATGGTCATAATAACCTATTCTTAATTCAAATGCAACAAAAAGCAGAGAATGCATTGTAAACCATTAAACGTAAAAGTGTATCAATTAATCGCACACACCATCGATAGCTGGTATTTTCATATCATTCATATCACTCTCTTTTCCAAAATGAAAATTACAATTTAGTGGAGAGTGACAATATGTTCTTAAACAGTGTTTAAATGTTTCTTTAAATATCAATATATACATATATATATATATATATATATATATATATATATATATATATACTTTTAACATTTTATTTTCGGGCGAAGCAAGTTTTCGAAATGATGCTGTTGTAAGACATTATAAAGATCCAGCTTAACTTTACTAAATTCTTTGTAATTAATTATTTCCTTAATTGCCCTACAGTAACCAAGATAGATAAAGTTGCATAAAATTGAAACCCATTACAAAAGATTGCGCGATATTGCACCATAAATAATTAATTTTAATCCCCTCCCCTATTAAAAAGCTTAAAATGCTCTTACGTCCGAGAACCCTCAGCTAATCACAGCCAGAGGACCCCTGCATAGAAGCCTAATCCACCCACCGCTAATGAGCTGTAAAAACCGCGGCGCTACCGGAAGAAATTCTACTCTCTCCGCGCTCCGCTACTTCGGTACTCTGCCACTCTCGCGTCTCCAGCATATAGAATCTAGAACCGAGATCCAGACCGCGCGCGCCTGCCGCAGTTAGTTTCATTATGTACGTCGCCGACCTGTCGATTGCAACATTCGTTCATCCTGAACCGTCGTGTATCTTTAATCGCGTTACTTCGCCGCCGTAACAGGTAAATCAGCGTTATATAATCAAACTGCTGGTTGAGATACGCTAAGGTTAACAGCACGTAAGTTTTATTGCACCACTTTTCTTAAACATTAGACCAGTCACCTAGAGAAACGACGGGCTGGAGAACCCGGAAGTTATCTCACCGTTCCAGTGCACCCATTACAAGTCACGACAGGCTGTACAGCCTGAAATCACCTTCTGCACAAATACACACAAACCAGGACGTTGTTACTACGGGCTAACGCCCTATAGTCATCTTCCATTTACTCCAGCGGCAAGAAGGGTACTCGCTCTAATTCTACCGCTCCCCAGGAGATCCCTTTATACAGCAATCGACGGGCTGGACCAAGAATCTTATAAAGGGCCCTCCATTAAACATATATTACATATACAATACACCGACCAGACCCTGAAGAAAGTTAGCAATACAAACAAGCGACGCCTTAACCTGGAGATAGTCTCAATACCAGAGGCCGTATTCTTAGAGATCACCCGCGAGATCTCCCAGTTAAATAAAAACGAATCCGTTGTACGTTTACGTAATAAATTGCATCAAACGTACTCCAGCGTCTCGCAAATCGCCTATAAATTTGTTAGATATTCTTCTAATAATATTTCTTAATAAAGGAAATCCGGTAAGAATAAACATTTCTGTATCGCGAGTATATTTTCACGCAACGGATAAACTCTTCACTATTTCGTTCCCGAAAGCCTGACTAATTTACCAGCCCCAGAATAAATTACGTGTAAATTTTCTTATTTTTAATCCCGAGAATACTCGTGTACTTAAGACACCTGCATTCCGTCGGAAACAATTCTTAAAATTGTTTAATTTAGTTCACGCAGTCCTAAAAGGTCGTGTAAACTCGCCTCTGATTAATTCGTTTACAACAATTAATAAGAGAAGCAATTTTTATTAATAACTAACGTAAAAGTTCGTGATAAACTCCGTCTTCCCTGTATTTAATAGGTAGAATAAGTTTCGCGTATAAGAAAGTTATACGCGTTTAACAACAACAGACGTTTCTAATAATAAAGAATTAATGCGTCTTATTTCCGGGCATAATTAAATGTTAGATATTCATTACTGTAAATACGTTCTCAATTAATTAAGAAATCCTGAGGCCATCCTGATTAATTAGAGTAAATAATCAAACGCGTATGCACAATTTGCATTTAAAACGTATAAATATTAACCTGTCCTTTGTGAAGAATTCCAAGTACTGAATTCACATCCGATCAGTCTGAAAGATAAATCACATATAAGAATATTCATGCGCACCAAGGTTACTTTAAATTATTGATTTTCTCTTTGACCTGCTTACAAACACCAACGCGATCGTTGGCCCCTGCTTATGTAATACGTAGAATGTTACACAACGCCACCTGATAAATACCACGCCACCGTTTACAGGGCCGGCCTGAAAGGTCGTAATAAATCAAATAAAATCGTCATTATTAGGATTTTTGGGTCATAACACACTAGCAATTGAACCACAATAATTTATATTTCCACAGAAACGGCTCAGCAGCCAATAATCACCACTACCGTCCACGAGGGACCAACCAAACCGGGCGCTACCAGGAAGGACATCCCGGGTAACCTGAGATAAGATTTTTTTGTTGTTAATTTATTTCATTTAGTTTAGTACCTGATTATTTAGTTTTGTAGAAGAAATGGGTGATATACGTTTAAAACATTTTTATTGTAATTATTCAAAGTGTACAGTGTTAAGCATCAAAATACGAACCACCCCCGTCTTGTTAAGACCAGACCCGATTTGAGCTAGACCGAGGTAAATTAAAATACACCATTTTAATTATTGTAAAGCAAAGGCATTTACAACATAACATGCATTATTACCATAATGTGAATCCGCACTTGACCCATGAGCGATGTTGTCAGCAATGATAAAGTTTAAACGTGTGGTATGGAATTATAGGACAACACATTGTTGAGCCAGTATTTATTAATAGACTAACTGGAGAGGATTACCTTAATTTATTAGAAAATGAAATTCAGAATCATTTAATATCAGAAATAATTTTTGGTGGCAACAAGATGGCGCTCCAGCACATTATGCCCTTCCAGTTAGGGAGTTTTTAAATAATTGATACGTGAACCGTTGGATTGATCGTGGAGGACCATTTGGTTGTTTACATAAGTCACCTGGACTTTTTTCTCTGGGGGTATGTCTAATTTTTTTTAGTAATTATGTTTCGAGCTACAACCCAAACATACCTTTTTTTTAAATGGCAACTATATGTGGTTATGAACTCATTCGATGGCTTATTTTGTTTTGATTTTGAAAATGTATAGCTTCGTATGTTTAGTATTATTAGTTAACTCGCAATTTTCAAAAAATTGTAATTATAGTATTTACTAAACAAATGAAATGTTTGCCGTGGTGTACTGTGACAGTTAAAAACAAAACTGTTCATTGATTGACTGTCAAATAGTAGATATTGAATTATTTGTTGTAATCAGTTGTAGTTCGTACTTACATAGTGAATATTAATTATTAATGGCTTATTCTTCTGAAGAATGAAATGATATGCTTTTTTGCTATTACGTGTCTAACAGAGATGCTAATGCTGCTTCGGAATTATATCTTCAAACTTATATGGAAAGAAGACAACCCGATGTGAGATTATTTGCCAAACTCGAATCGAATTTAAAAAATATGGGGCTTTTTCACTAAACCTCAAAATTTTGAAATTAATGTTAACACAGAAACAGAAGAATGTGTTTTAGCTTACGTTGAATTTAAACCGACTACATCTCTTCGTGAAATTGCGAACGAGTGCAAACACTTCAAAGATGAAGCACACGTCATTTTGAAACCAAATAATTTTAAGCCATATCATTTTCATATAGGAAATACATTATATGTTGAAGATTATCAGAAAAGATTACGTTTTGCTACATGGTTGATTAATGAAAGTTGAGCAAACAATCAATTCTAGAAAACCATTCTTTTTACCGATGAAGTAAAATTTACAAACGGCATCTTCAATAGAAAAAATCATATCCAATGGTCCCAAGAAAATCTTCATATTACTGTTGCGAGGAGAGATCAATATGCTTTTTCATTAAACGTTTGGTGCGGTATTATTTTTACCAAAATCCTTTTGCCGTTTTTTATGAATACAATTTAAATTCCGAAAGATATCTAACTTTTTCACGAAACGAATTTGAAGAAATTTTAGACGACCTTCCGTTGAACGTAATTCAAAATTTGAATTATTTTCAACACGATGGGGCACCAGCACACAATGGATTACTTGTGTGTAACTATTTACAGGAACGTTTTAATCATTGGGACAAAGTGTACCGAGTAAAACCTGGTAATCTAGACGATTTAAAAAATAAAATTCGTGTTGCTACACAACAAATTAGTCCAAAGTTTATTAAAAGTTCAAAACGAAATTTTAAACCGATGTCAAATGTGTGTTCAAAATAATGGAGGGCATTTTGAAGTACTTCTACGATTGTGTTATCTATCTGTTTATATTTTTTGCTATTAGTCTTCGTTGTAAGTTAATTTTATTTAGAACTTTTTTAGTTTGATAATGTAGCACATTATTTCTTGTTGTTTTTACAAATGTAATAGTAGAATATGAGTTTATTTTGTTATTTAGATGTTCACGCCACACTTTAATTTCTTTAATAAATATTATAATTACCTTTTTTTAAAAAATTGTGAGTTAACTAATAAAATTAAACATACAAATCTATAGATTTTTAAAATCAGAAAAAAATAAGCTAACGAATGAGTCCATAGCCACCTACAGTTGCTATTTAAAAAAAATGTATGTTTGGGTTGTAGCTCGAAAAATAATTACTAAAAAAATTTTTTATTCGCATTTTCCTATTTTTCGTAAAAATATCTATCAAAAGTCTCTCTTATAACTTTTTCGTATTTTAAATATTAAAAAAGGTATAGCCCATTGAAAATTTGGACGATTTTTAGTTATTTTCAGATATCTTAGTAAGTTGGCAACAATGTTCAATTTTCTTATCGGTATTTGAATTATCATGTAATTCTGCCCAACTTTGCAAATTTAACCGACTCTGTATCTCTTATAATAATAAAATAGCCATAGATTGTGGGTAGATTTTAGACACCCTGTGTACTGTGTCCATGACAAGGACACTATGGGGGATTTTGAAAGGTAAGATACAGTTTCGGCTAAACGAGAGAAAAGTTGGGCATTTTGAAGTTTAGTAAAATGACATTTTAAGCTGACGAAATTCCGAACCGTTACGAAGTTAAGCGACAAAAAGTGAATTTTCACGTTTTCCAAATTGTTACTTTGTGGTTGATGTTAAGTAAAAAGTAAGAGGCCTTCTACAGGTACTTTTTAACGTTCTTTAACATTTTATGCAGCAAATTGGAATTCGACATTTCGTTTTTCGAGTAACCATCGTCAACTTTGTTCTTTTAAGTACGGTCCTGATTTTTTTATACATAATATTAGAAGAACTTTTTATTCTGCATTCAAGCACGTATCACACTTTGCGTTTTTTATATTCCAACCTACATATACAAATGTAAGTATAGATGATTATGCAATCGACTTTTTTTCACTTTTATTAAACAGCTGCATACTTCAAAGATATAAAAATACCTAAATATGAACCTTAAACATATCGATTAATTATGTTCTATCCAACTTTTGATACTACGGACGCGTGATTTAGTGGCAAAAAATTCCTAAGGCAGAATTTAAGTGCGAGTTCAATTTTTTTCATTATCTGAATAACGATTAATTTTATAAGAAAAAGTGTAGACATATTTTTTAACGAAAATTTAATTTTACATAAAGTTTTTTAATGTAAAAATTAAATAAATATCATTTAAAATACGGAAGCTGTATTATCGATACTTTTATACAAGGGCGTACTTTTATGTTATCTACCTAGCCATGAAACAAAAAAGTGACAATGTCAAACAAATTATTAAGAAATTGTGGTCACTGTTAGAAGTACACTTGCTAAGTTGCGTTCAGTATATGCCGTTTACAGAGATTTGAGACAGTCTATTTATCGATAAAATGAGTGAAACTAAGATTGAACATCGCAGCGTAATAAAGTTCCTGACAAAAGAAGACAATGGTCCAAACGTAATTCATGAAACAATGGTTGCTGTATATAGGGAAGATGCACCATCTTATTTTTAAATAAAATATTGGTCTAAATTCTTCCGACGGGGTCGAGAATCAATCAATGGTGACCTAAAGTCCGGGACGACCCGTTGAAGATCGAACTGAAGACATTGTGCGAAAAGTCGAAAATTTGGTACTGATAGATCGACGTGCAAAGATCTCTGTCATTGCCAATGAATTCGGTATATCCGATACAAGTGTCCTCAAAATTTTGCATGACGATTGGTATATGGAGAAGGTCTCTGCACGATGGATACCCAAATTGCTTACACCTGAACCTGTACAGGAAAGAAGTTTCTCAAGAAAATTTGGCTGAGTTGGAGAGAGACAAAAATTTGTTTTTCGAATTATCACCGGGGATGAGATTTGGGTACATCACTGGGACCCTCCTACTAAACAAGAATCCATGCAGTGGGTTCATAAGGGCTCTCCACCACCAAAAAAGGCCAAGACACAATTCTCTGGAAAAAAATGATGGCAACTACTGTTTTCTGGGATGCTGAAGGAGTTTTTCTTATTGAATATATGCCGAGGGGGTCTACCATAAATGGAGAGGCCTACGGAAACAATTAAAAATTTAAAAACTGCTCTGGAAGAAAAACGCCCGCATTCTTATCCACAAAAAAACTTGTTGCACGTCAATTATCGGGTTCATAAGGCAATCAAAGTTCAGAAGAAATTATCAACGACTGTGGGTTTATAGAGTTAAGGTATCCACCTTACAGCTCCGACCTAGCTCCGCCAGACTTCTTCTTATTGAAAAATTTAGAAAAGCATCTCAGGGGAATGCGTTTTGCTTCTGATGAAGCTGTTGAAGAATATTTTGCAGGGTTACCGAAGTAATTTTTTCATGAAGAGTATGGGGCAATTGAAAAAAGATGGAATAAGTTTATTAGTGTTAAAGGGAGTTATATAGAAAAATATTTTTTTTTTGTTTTCTTATGTGTTTTTTTTTCATGGCTAGGTGGATATGCCCATTAATCTCTATGTGACTTTAAGTTTTAAACGTCATTCTGACATAGATTATTGTTCTTGTTTTTTCAATGTTGTCTGTTTTGAACGTATGAAAGAGGTTGCATAAGTTACCCTAAAAAATTATATTTAAAATAATTTCTTTTCTTTTAGTTTTTTAAGTTAGCATCTAGATGTATATTAACCTCTGTCTGACATTAGAAAGGTAGGCTTAGGAAAACAAATGCTATGATTTATTGAATTGAATTAAATTTTTGTCTTCACTTGACAGTTACATTATTTATTAGTTGCCCGTACTAACTCACATTAGCAGTTTATTTATTAATAAAATATGGAAGCAGGATTTTCAAATGGAGAAAAGTTTGAGATAATATCGTGTTGTATTTTTAGCAATCAGAATTGCATTACAGCGGGGCACATGTATTTGAACAAGTACCCTGAAAGGAAACAGCCAAAGAAAAGAACATTCAGCAAGTTAGTAACTAACCTTAAATAATACAGTACTTTTAAAAAACCTGTGCTATCTCGAAAAAAAACGAGTAATGAGGAATATGTAAGCAATGTATTGTTATCCGTTACTGATAATCCCGAAATACTAACTCGGCAAATTCAGAATAATGTGGGCATATCCAAATCAACAGCACACTTTATTTTAAAGAAGACAAAATTTCATCCGTACAAACACAGAATTTGCCAAGTTCTTAGAACAGGTGACGCAGAAAGACGAAGATTATTCTGAGTGATATACAAGAAAATTCCATCAGAACAATAATTTTCCTTTCCACATGTAATGGTCTGATGAAGGTACGGTTTCCAGTAATGGGATATTTAATAGAAAAAACGTTTCATTGGTCTCAAGAAAATCCAAAATTATGCAAAGAATCACGACATCAACACCGTTTTGCCTTTAATGCGTGGGTTGGGATTTTAGGAAGAAAGATAATAGGACCTCTTTTTATAATTAAAATTTAACATCGCAACGTTACTTAAATTTACTAGAAACTACTTTGGAGGACGGTCTTGATAATTTATCCTTAGCCAAAGTACGCGATTGTTGGTTTCAGCAGAGTGGTGCACCTGTACACAATTCACGTATGGTTAAGGACTACCTTTCAAATAGGTTTGCCGAAAGAGTTTTAAGAACCCATTCTGAAACACCTTGGCCAGCCCGTTCTCCCGATATAACCCCACTGCATTTTAATACTTTCTAATTGAATATTCCATTAACTACTTGTGAAATCTAAGGTTAAACAAAAACTGCACGCTCGGTGTTTAAGTACGGTTATTACAACAATTTTCATTTCAAAATTATGTCAACAACAACGAACAAAAACCCTTTTTGAATACTAGCATAATATTTTGGTTTTCAATGCAGTACTTACATATTACCATACACAGATGGCGCAATATGTTACTATTTTTAATATATTTCAACACCCCCACTTATTACAAATAACAACAAAAATGATTACAAGTAAGAACACTAATAACATAGATAACCTAAATACATAACAAATTCTTAAACTAAGCCTAATTGAGAAACACATTTGTTGTGTTTAATAGTTGTCAAACTCTTCTCAAAACATCCGCAGTCATATCAGAAGATGATAAATAATTCAAAGTAATATCATTATTAGCTACTGTTTCTCGAATAAAATGATAGGTATCTAACATCTATGTGTTTTGAGCGAGAATGAAGTATTTTCTGTCTAATTTATTAGACCCCCAATCGGAATCTGAATACAGCCATTTTCTGTAAAAGTTAAGCCTTTAGCTTTTGTACACTGCATGTATCTTAACAGCCTTTTTGCACTTTTGCAGTGAGCCTCTGTATAACATGCATTAAATTGGATTAAAAAACTCACCGAATAAGCTATATCTGGGGCATATTAAGACTTCCACATACATTAAGCTACCTATCCACCTCTGATATGGAGTATTAACATTACATGTATCGTTAGATTTCTTATCACTTACTTCTAAGTTTAAATTTTCTTCCAAATGTGTTGAAATACTTTTACAACTACTCATGTCAAATCTTTTCAGAACCCAAAATCTGTTTAACCCCTCCCAAGTCTTTGATTTTGAAATAGCTTCATAAATAACATTTTATAAACTCAATTTCTCTAGTCTTATTTCCTAACGGCAACAATTTTTAAAAATTCATTATCCTTTTTGATATAAAGACATGGCTCATACTATGATTTAGAGTAATTTATTTCTAAAAAAAACTTCATCTACTCTTTTATTTCATGCTCTACTACTCTGTTTGGGCTCATAAACTGCCTTTCTCAATTTGCATACCTTGTTCCTAGAACCCTTAATCACAAAACCCTTTGGTTGTCTCATAAAAATGTTTTCCTCAAGGTAGCCATTCAAAAAAGCGGTTTTCACATCTAAATGAAAAATGTTTAAGCTTAATTTGACCAACAGTCCAAAAAGCATTCTAATAGTACTGTCTTGCCACGGGTGAAAAGGTCTCATTATATTCCAGCCCGTGTTTCTGCGTGAAACCCTTCGCTACTAACCTTGCCCGATGCACATGATCACTATCAGAGTCACCATTCTTGATCTTGAACACCCACTTGCATTCAACAATACCACCGCAGCTTGGTAAGTCTACTAAATCCCAGGTATCATTCTCTTCGAATGATTGCATCTCTTCCATCATGCCTTGCCTCCACCTTTCCTTGTCAGGTCTTGATAAGGCTTCCTCGACCCTCAATGGCATATCATCCACATCTCTGGCATATGCAAGTAACATAATCTTCTAGCCTTCTGTTTGGGACTTTAGCTCGTTCTGATCTTCTTGGGATCACAGGTTTTTTATCATCTGACTTTAAGCTCGCAGCATCCTTAGCACCTTCACTTTACCCCACTGAATCTGGGTTCTCTTGGTTTACATTGTTTGAGCAGCCAACATGACTGATCGTCATTTCCATGTTTTCCTTTTCATTGATAATGACATCTCTGCTTAAGATGACTTTTTTATCAATAAGATCATATAGCCTATATCCCTTGATGTTATCTCCAAAACCAATTAATATCATTTCTCTGGACTTCTTATCCCACTTATATCTCATGGATTTCGGTATATGGACCATAGCTTTGCTACCACAAATTTTAATATTACTGATCTCTGGCTCCTTTCCACACCAAAGCTCATATGGTGTTTTACACTCTAGATCTCTAGCTATGCACGTATTCCTTAAGTGGACAGCGGTATTGATTTCCGTGGCCCAAACAATTTTTGACATAACCGCCTCAAATAATAAACATCTGGCCTTCTCGATAACTGTCCTGTTCATACGTTCACACATTTCGTTTTTCTGGAGTGTATAGGGGTTTGCCTTTTGCCCTCCGTTTTGAGATATTGTTCAAAAAAACTCCCACGAAATTCTCCACCATTGTCTGAACGTAAACGTTTTAGTTTCCACCCAGTTTGGGTTTCAACAAGCTGTTTAAACTCTTTAAAACAACTCACCGCTTCATATTTTTTTCAAAAAATAAACGTGCATACCTGTTAAAATCATCCTCCAGAATTAGAAAATATTTCGAACCTCCTAGAGACTCCTTTTCCATTGGTCCGTATAGGTCAGTATGCACCACATCCAATGGTATCTTGGCTCGTTGACCTTCATGCCTAAACGGTAAGCTCGATTGTTTCCTTTCGCAACAGGTCACAAAATTTAGTTGGGCTTCCTTCCATACATCAACAGAAGCTGAAAACTTAAATGTGCTAATCTTCGACACCATACATCCTTTGGAACTGTCAGATTTATAACTGCATTATCGGATTCCACCTCATCACGCTCCTCACTACGTCGGGATAAACATCTAAACAAATTATAAACATTATTATTGAATCGGAAAGTCGCTAAAACATCTCCACTACTGTTAATAGCCTCACAACCTTTATTGTTAAAATTTACCTTGTTTCCATATCAAGTAATTTAGTCTTAACATTTTCAGTTGTTATCTCAATTCCACTGTGCTGTATTGCCATAATCATCGGGGAAAACTTCTCTAGCAACCCTGCCAAAAGTAAAGAACCTATCCATTTCTCCTCATTAAAAAATCGTTTTCTTTAATTTTTGACCAGTTTCCATAACTTTTGTAACATACGACTCGATGTTATCACAATTTTCTAAGCGCAAGGATATCAAAGTTTTCAACAAATAAATCTTACGAAAAATGCTGTCGGTTTCTGCACCACTTAAGCACTTATCTAAACCTTCCAGAATTAGAAAATTCTCCACGGCAAAACTCCACTCGTCATCATTGTCTCGCCCTGTCAACTAGGGAACACTCAACGAAAGATTCATAGACGCCATTTTTAGCCGTTGCACATACCGGTCACACTTTCAGAGCTATAACTGATTGCAAAGTTCACGACACAATCCACTAGGTCATAACTTGATGTAAATTTTAATACTTTCTAATTCATTATGCCATTAACTACTTGCTAAATCTAAGTTTAAACAAAAACTGCATGCTCGGTGTTTAAGTACGTTTATTACAATAATTTTTATTCTAAGAATTAAGTCAAAAAACTTTTTGAATACTAACATACTATTTTGGTTTTCAATTAAGTACTTACATATGTCCATACACAGATGGCGTAATATGTTACTATTTGTAATATACTTCAACAATAAACATATCTTTGGAACAGAAGAACTCCGAAGATTGATACTTAAAACATTCCAAACTGTAACACCTACAATGTTAAAGAATGCTTTGGATTCTACAGTTAGAAGATACCATTTATGTTTGAAGAACGAAGGGGATTTTCGAGCATTTCTTACAATTTTCTGTTTAATTATTGTTATTCGTTATGTCTAATTTAATTGTCATCGAATGTTATCTGTCCATTTGTTTGTTGTTGATTGATTGTAACTAATTGGTTATAAAATTTGTATTCAAAATTGAAACATTCAGGGTCATTTCATTAATTTTAGGAGGAAAGCGCAGTTATCAAAAACCCATATATAAATAAACTTCAGTTTAAATGTTATTGGGAGGATACAGTCTCATACTTAGACTTTCTTCGATAATCGTAAAATAAGTTAAAAAATCGCAATTAAACCATAAAGTGTGACACGTGCTTGAATGCAGAATAAAAAGCTCTTCTAACATTATGTATAAAAAATCAGGACCGTATTTAAAAAAAAACATAGTTGATGATGATTACTCGAAAACGAAACATCGGATTCCAGTTTGCTGCATGCCATGTTAAAGAACCAGATTTCTAAAGTGTAACAATTTCTGTGACAAAATCTATACTACACATGTAAATAGTGAATACTCAAGCACAACTTAAATTTAGCGTTCGACAAGGTAATACGCTATGTGAAATAAAAAACACGATTATATTGACAATTAATCAGTTGATGGCACAGAAACACAGAGGTAAATATATAAGTAGAGATTTAGGAATCAGGCTTCTGATTAAGCAACGTATAGAATGAACTTTTTATATCAACCAGTATGCCCAGCAAAAATAAACATAATTTAGAGATATAAATAAGCCAACGTACAATAACAGGATACTGTGAACCACCCTAAATAAATATATTAACCCACTGTACGACAGTTCTAACATAACTTTAGATACTAGATTTAAAGTAATACGAACAAACAATGTATAGTGTTTTAATGAAATAAGATATTGAATTGGTCTGAAATCACAATGAATAATTAATTAATTTAAAGTTCGTAACCTATACTGACTTTTACTCCTTTAAATCATAGGTAAAGCGCATCACAAGCAAGATCTAGAGTTACAGCTGCTACATCACAAGAACAAGCCATGTAGGAACTAAATTAAATGTTAATTTATAGTTACATAAAGCACTCTTCAACAGCCGGTTGAAAGATCTCCGCACTCAATAATGGTTCATTGGTTTAGTTCATAGACAGTAGTAAACACTTGATTGCTGCTATAGTTAATTGCTTTGATTTCCACGGGTCCGTCAGACAATCAAGAAAATCTAACTCACCATTAGCTTAATTGCCATGGAATAGCAATTGGGTACTTGATAGAAGTTGAGGCGAAGAAGTTGAACACCATTAGCTGTGTGTAATCAATCTAGACGTCTCTATCGAATGATCTGTGTTCACGAGGAAGTGTACCTAGCGTATCCAAGAATCTAGATTTCGAAACATGGTTAGACTATGAAGATGTGAAGCTAAACGTACAGAAAGAACCTAAATAAATCAAAATCTTAGTTACGATGCCAACAATATTTATGGAAGTTTTAAATATATAAGCCGTAACGGAAAATGTGTAAAAGATTGGACAACTTATTTCCTAATAAAGCGAGGGGTATCCGTATTAAGAAAGATAGAAATATCTATTACTGGTATTAAGTAAAGCAGTTGCTTGAAACAAAGCCAGTCTAACTACAATGTATATACAATATCAATTTATTGTAAAAATAGAGAAAATTTTCAATCACCGTTTCCTTAATAGTAACTGTTTAACAGACGTCAATTATACAAAATGCCGGCAATCCAAAAGAATCAAACGACCTCTCAATTTTGTTTTCGAAGAATCGGATCTTTCTGTTACCACAAATTTGCAACTAACATCAATTAAAGTTGGTTAGTTAAAAACCGACAAAAAACTAGTTGCAACACTTCCAAAAAAGTGGTTGGAATTGTTTAAAGGACAAATCTGTAGCAAATTCTAAAATGGTAGAATAAAGTGAATGATGACATAATTAATAATAATTTCAGGATCACAACCGAAAATATTACAATTCGAATAACTTGTCACATTTGTAGAATTTATTCTTACTATTATTTTGTTTTAAATTCGTATCAATAGATAGCTCAGGTGCATTTGCTTGACTCGACTCGACTAGAATATGCATTAACGTTTTCTACTACTTCTGCTACTCTTTTCGAAGATTTATGATTATATCCTATTGTTTATTGAATGATGCATAGCATATACTTATGATCTCTACATGTAAGTTAGATTAGACATTTTGGTAGTTTGCCCTTGGTCGGTTGTTTGTTCGTTGGTCCGTTTGTCCATTCGTCCATTTGTTCACTCTTCCACTTCTCCGTTCGTCCATTCGTACACTTGTCCGTTCGCCTGTTCGTCCGTCCATCTGTTCATCCGTACTTTCGTTCACCCGCTTGTCCGTTCGGCCGTTCCTTCGTTCGTCCTTTTGTTGGTTCGACCGTCCGTCTGTTCGTTCATTCGCTCTTTTGTGCGTTCGTCAGTTCCTTTATCCAACCGTTCGTGCGAATCCGTAATTAGAGAAAACCGGCTCAATTTTTTCATTCACTTTAACACATTATCTACTCTTCACAAATTGATATCAAAGGTTAATCCCCATATTATTGATTACTGTATAAACGGTCCAACCTTTTTCAGATTTATTATTGTCAATTGATATACGAACTAAATATTCAACTATGGCCTGGTGATATAGTAATATGGCGTTATTTGAAAGCTTTTTAAGAGAAAATTTCAAATAAGTTTTCTACACATGATCAATCGACACAAGATGAAGTCAAAGTAACGAACGTTAGACGTGATTTTCCCTAATTGACGTAACAATTTCGCCCAACGTATTAATTTGAGGATTTTTTATACACGATGCTATTTAGTACGTTGTTCTTCTGTGGTGGTTTTATATCAAATCTGTCACAAAAATGATGTAACGAAGCAAACTGAGGTACTTAGAATTAAAATATAAAGGGCGGTGCAAAAAAGCGTGGCAACAAATTGTTAAATTTTTTAATCGTGAACCTTGTATGTTATTATATTTTGGGATTCCCGTATAAATGTACTTTACATTAATATTAGGTTTATTGATTAGGTTTTGAGGTTAGACACAAAACACACTATTTTCAACAAAATAAGGCTTACCTAAATAGTGGAAGTTTTGCAAAATGGCAAATTTTTGGAAAATGCACTTTTAGTACAACCTTTAGTGAAGCATCACGTATTTAAATTTTTACTTAAAAACCTCAATACTGTACAGGGTGTTCCATAATTTAAACCGGATGATCATACTTTTAAACAAGCGTAACTCAAATTTTTTAAATGAAATGGCCCAATTTTTTTGTCGGAACACGATTCGGGTTTAAATTTTGTATCAAATTGATAAAAAGTTTGTGTATCACAAAATTAACTGCAAGTGAGTTATTTTGAAAATTGTCCCAAATTTGTAGGAACTCATGTTAGTACAATACAAATTTTTATTAATTACGTAGGCTGTGAAAAGTGGAGAATCTTGCTGCTCAACTAGTTGCAGCACCGCGCCATATCCATTTTTCAGAAAAACATTTTTCAAGGTATTGTCTTATTTGAAGACTAAAATGAGCTGGAGCTCCATCGAGTTGTAGCCAGATAGCTTATTCTGTATGTTCCGGAAGGTGTCAAATTAAACGTGGTATACCTTGGCGAAGAAATTGCAAAAATGTAGGCCCTGTCAAACTTCCTTCAAAAGAAGATGGGCCAATAATGTAATCATCTATTATTTCACCCCATACATTCAAAGTCTATTTATGTCGATAGTTTGCAACATAAACCACTTTCGGATCTTGGGTGCCGTAATAATAAAATTTATTCAGTTGGACACGGTACGGGTGGAATTTATTAGTATTTAAACACTTATTTGAAGATTTTTTAATATTTAAACTTTTACTAATTTCTCTAACACTAACGTTTGGATTTTCTACTGCCGACGAGGTAACCGCAAGCTGCTTTTCTTTGTTTAGAACTCTTTTTTGGTCTTTCTATCGTACAGTACACTTCCTGTCCGTTCGAATCTTTCCTTCAGATTTTCGAGGGATTTTTATCGGGTTGCTTTTTATTTGGGTATGTTTTATTTGGGGTTTCGTGAAGGCAATTTCTATTATTTTTACCATTACAATATTTCGTAGAGATTAATTCTTGTAAAGAATTGATACAAATTAAATTAGAACGATGATAATTAAAAAATATTAATTCAGACACTACTACAAATATAGCATAACAAATGCAACAAAAGTCAACAATGTTCACAACAATGTTTTGAGATAATTCAATTATAATAAATTATAATAAAGGTCGTAGGTTCAAATCCTACGCCAGGTAAACTTTTTATTTATGTATTTAATAAAATTAATAATAATTTTTAATTATAATAAATCGAATTTATGTTAAAATTACAATAGAACAGTATGCACGATTTGCAGAAATTCATAAGAAACATTGTTTTAAATTTTTATCGTACAGCCTACGCAAAATTCGATACTATATAAAAGTTTGCGTTGTTTTTAGTTCCTAAAATTTTTCGACAATCTGCAGAATAACTCACTTGCAGTTAATTATATGATACACAAATTTTAGAAACAAAAAAATACTTTGATAGAGAGTTGAAATCCGAATCGAGGAATTGGGTCGTTTCATTTAAAAAATTGAGTTATATTTGTTTGAAAATATGATATGTCGGCTTAAATTATGCAACATCCTTTATCCTGTTGTTAAAATTTAAATACATTATTCTTTACTAAAGGCTGTATGTACTAAAAGCGCATATTCCAAGATGTTGTGACTTTGACAAAATCCCACTATTTAGGTGAGCGCTATTTTTTAAAAATTCAGTTTTTTGTCTCTAACCTCAAAACCCTGATCAATAAATCAATAAGCCTAATATCAATATAAAGTACATTTATAGGGAATCCCAAAAAAATAATATAGGTGTACCATTTAAAAAATTTAGCAATTTGCTGCCACGTCTTTTAGACCACCCTGTATATTTTTTAATAATTTCCTCAGTTTGCCTTATTAACGATTTGCTAAGTTATTTTTGTGACAGATTTGATATAACATCACTTCAGAAGAACGGACTACTACATGGACACCCTGTATAATTAAAAATTGTATCCATCTTGCTTTGAATTTTCTCCACAAGCACAATGTATCGTAAACAGGTTTATTTAATCAAAATGAAATTTAAACTTAAGCATCAATTAGACTAACTATGCCAATTGATTAATTGAAAAGGATATTTATGAAGTGTTGAAAGCTAACCTTATACATACTTATCGTTTATATACATGTCGTTTACTAGTTCTTATTTAGTTGGGTGATTTGTTTCGATTTTCGTACAATAAATTACTAGCGACTCAAAATCGATTACAGGAAGAACCGTAGTCTAAAGCTTTGATATATGGTTTAAAAGATAATGCAAATTTCGACTTGGAAATTATCTGTTCTATTTAGTATACAGTATCTATTTGAGCGTTTACGTCAGTTGTTTGTTAACAAAATTGATTAACATTCACATTTAAACAAAGTTAGAAGTAAAGTGCTGTAGAAATATACACTTTTGGAAACAATATTCCTACAAAATTAGAACCTAAACTTGTAAAACGTGTAGATAAGCAGCTCATGTTATATTAGTGTAATCTAATTTTACATTAATTTTGCATTATGAAAGTGTAAACTTTCACCATTATTACTCATAATCATAATGATTAGCGTATTTAGGGTTTTTAATGGTGTAGTTTTATATTTATGTTTTACATAAATCTATATGTTTCTATATCAATTATAGTTATTGTCCTCAGTAGTAATAATATTTTTAAGAACTGTTTAACATGTTGGATTAAATTTATGAAATATGAGACATATGAAAACGCATAAATTTTATCTAACAATTCTTAAAAATATTACCAATAGTGCGTATTCGGTCGATAGCTCCTTAGCCATTAAACTTAGAAGATAAGTTTAAATACGAAAGTTGTCTATTTTTATAAGCTGCATAATCTAAAAATAGTTTGGTTTCTACAGGGTGTAATATAAAAGCGGTACAATATAGAACTTATGATTTTTAAATAGAACACCCTATATATTATTTTATTTTTCGATTCTCCTTATAACTTTATTTCTTTTTTATAAGAATTACTTACAAGCTAAATCTTACAGTTTTTGAGATATTTGCAAAGTTAACTAAAAACTGACATTTTTATGTAGTAATTCAAGTAGGCGTATCTCAGTTATTTTTAAAGATAAAAAAATAATCTTTGGTATAGTATTTATTCATACATGAGCTTACTTTAATGTATTGTCAATATTGGATTTCAATATACAAAGTGATCACAAAAATTAATTCAATAACATAAATTTGCAAATGCCATATCTTCATTTCTTTAAATGGCACTGTGATATATTTGGACACAGCGTTTCCAGGTGATAACTACTTTAAGTTAACGTAAATAGTTACAGATTCGAATTGGGATACATATTTATTGTTAGTACAAGATGTGAGTATTCTTAACATATTCTAACCCTACACTTCACTTGTACTCTAACACTACGAGTATTATAATAACTATTGATTGGTGAACTGATGAACTGATGAACTGATGAACTGATGAACTGATGAACTGATGAACTGATGAACTGATGAACTGATGAACTGATGAACTGATGAACTGATGAACTGATGAACTGATGAACTGATGAACTGATGAACTGATGAACTGATGAACTGATGAACTGATGAACTGATGAACTGATGAACTGATGAACTGATGAACTGATGAACTGATGAACTGATGAACTGATGAACTGATGAACTGATGAACTGATGAACTGATGAACTGATGAACTGATGAACTGATGAACTGATGAACTGATGAACTGATGAACTGATGAACTGATGAACTGATGAACTGATGAACTGGTGAACTGATGAACTGATGAATTGATGAACTGATGAACTGGTGAACTGATGAACTGATGAATTGATGAACTCCTTTATTACTGAATGGAGCTATATTTATAACCTATTATCTATGTCATGTTACAATTTAAAAAGAGCTGAATTTTAATGCAATAATAACTTATTCTATTCAGCATGATTGTAATTTGTAATATTGACCTAGTTGTGACATAAATATGCTTTAGAAATAATACATAATTAATTATTGGAAAAATAGATAAATGTTTCTTAATACTAGATATACACTACAGCACACCCTATATTTTTTTTAATGCCTTGTCTTCGTCTATTAATCGGCTTTCATTTCTACTAAATATGTTCTACACCTATCTCTAATAGTTTCGGAGAGATTTAAGTTTGTTTTTTCGTTGATAACACTGAAGAAGAGTAAAATTAGTCGGTCAAAGCAAGCTATGAATACATTAGAAACTAAAAAACATATTAACTGAAATACAAACACATAAAATTATAATAAATGATCAATGTGACCACCATTTTGTTGCTGGCAAACATGAAATCTTTGAATAAACGGGTGATCACAAAAATTAATTCAACAACGTAAATTTGAAAACGCTATATCTTCATTTTTCTAAACAGCACACCCTATATTTTTTAACGCCTTGTCTTCTTCTATTAGTCGGCTTTAATTTTTATTAAATATGTTCTATACCTATCTCTAATAGTTTCGGAGATATTTAAGTTTGTACATTTTTTTCGTTGATAACACTGTATCATTAGTCGGTCAAAGCAAGCTGTGGATACATAAGAAACTAAAAAATATTATCTGAAATACATAAATTGTAATTATAATAAATATTGTGTGAAACCATCATTTTTATGAGATGTTTGAGATGTTTTTAAACGATTCATCGTAAAATTAAACAATTTAATCAAAAGAGCGTAAAACAAAAGATGAACGAAAACAAATGAAGAAATCAAACTTGTCAAACAGTGTTCATATTTGTGTAGTATTGTATACTTACGTCCTAATTACAAAATGAATTTTTCGAAAGAAAAACTTGTTAATATGATTTACGTCCAAATGTACGACACCCGCAAGTTTCAGCATTTGCAAGATTGAAAGAGCGTTTCGAGCAAACAGGCAGTATTCCTTACGAAGACAATTTAGAACGAGAAAGAACCGCAATTAACGTAGGTAATGAACATTTAGTTCTTCAATCCGTCATTGAAATCCTCACATTTCTTGCTGACAATTGGAATAAGAAGTTGGAGTTTCAAAAACATCAGTTAATAGAATTATAACAAAATATAAATATCATCCATACCATGTCCAACTTGCACAAGAATTAGATGAGGATGACTTCGTTAATAGATTAAACTTTTGCAATTGGGCCATAAATAAAAATTTAGAAAAACCCAACTATTTTAGCACGATCTTATTTACTGATGAAGCTACTTTCCACAAAAATGGATACGTTAATAGACATAATTTCCATTATTACGATATTGAGAATCCCAAATTCATAATTCCTGTTGATCATCAATACCGCTGGTCACTTAATGTTTGGGTCGGAAATATTGTGGAAAGAATAATAGGACCATATTTTTTTGAAAACACTGTCAATGGAGATTCATTTTTAAACTTCTTGCGCAAAGAATTTGAAACTTTCATTGAAGATTTACCTTTACAAACCCTTAGAGAAATGTGGCTGCAATTAGATGGCGCTCCTTCGCATTTTAGCAGAAACGTTAGAAATTATTTAAATATCCAGTTTCAAAACAAATGGATTGGAAGAGGAGGGCCGATCTCCTGGCCTGCAAGATCGCCCGACTTGACAAAACTGGACTTCTTTCTTTGGGGTTGGATTAAAAAAAAAAGTCTAGATGATATGAAGGCAAGAATTAGGGACGTCATTCAAAATATAAATGTTTCCACGTTACGAAAAGTAAATTTGTCGTTTATTCAGACTTGATGTTTGCCAGCAACAAAATGGTGGTCACATTGAACATTTATTATAATTTTAAGTGTTTGTATTTCAGCTAATATGTTTCTTAGTTTCTTATGTATTCATAGCTTGCTTTTTGACCGACTAACGTTACTCTTCTTCAGTGTTATCAACGAAAAAAATTGAACAAACTTAAATATCTCCGAAACTATTAGAGATAGGTATACAACACATTTAATAGAAATGAAAGCCGATTAATAGACATTAATTAATAGGCATTAAAAAAATAGAGGGTGTGCCATTTAAAAAAAATGAAAATATAGCATTTTCAAATTTATGTTATTGAATTAATTTTTGTGGTCACTCTGTATATTGAAATCCAATTTTGACAAAAGATTACAGTAAGCTCATGTATGAGTAAATTCTGTGCCAAAGATTATTTTTTTATCTTTAAAAATAACTGAGATACGCCTACTTGAATTACTGCATAAAAATGTCAGTTTTTAGTTAACTTTGCAAATATCTCAAAAACTGTAAGATTTAGCATGTAAGTAACTCTTATAAAAAGGATGTAAAATTATAAGGAGAATAGAAAAATAAAATAATACATAAAGTGTTCTATTTAAAAATCAAAAGTTCAGTATTGTACCGCTTTTATATTACACCCTGTAGAAACCAAACTATTTTTAGATTATGCAGCTTATAAAAATAGACAAATTTCGTATTTAAACTTATCTCCTAAGTTTAATGGCTAAGGAGCTATCGACCGAATATGTACTATTGGGACACCTATATATATATATATATATATATATATATATATATATATATATATATAGGGTGCGGCATTATGCGTCAGTACGATATCCGGTATTAAAGGAGATATCAAAAAAAGTTATTTACGAAAATTATAGACAACTTCAAACTTCACATTATACAACTAGTTTCGTATTTACAGGGTATTACATATTACCAGGGTGAACCAAACATACTTTTTTTTTAAATGGGACACCCTACACATTATTTCAAATTTAGATTAAGCTCATTTCCCCATACTTTCAATATAGGGTTTCTTTACATTATACAGGGTATTTCAAAAGTTATGGTCAATTGTACACGAAAATCATTCCCAATTCAACGTCCTGCATACCCTAGATAAAACAACCTAACAATATTTTTTTCCAGGCATACCTTTTTGATATTGGTAAAATGTTACGAGAAAGTACTATTTCTTTATTATTGCACCAATTGAATATAGAGCGAATCAAAACACGAACACATGATTTTGTAAATTTTTTCAAATGAATCACCCTGTGTTTTATTTTAAAAATACAGGACGTTGAAATGAGAATGATTTTCGTGTACAATTGACCATAACTTTTGAAATGCTGTGTATAACGTAATGAAACCCTACATTGTAAGTATAGGGGAGACGTGCTTAATCTAAATTTGAAATAATATATATGGCGTCCCATTTAAAAAAAAATATGTTTCGTTCACCCTGGTAATATGTAATAACCTGTAAATACGAAAATAATTTTATAATGTGAAGTTTGAAGTTGCCTATAATTTTTGTAAATAACTTTTTTGATATCTCCTTTAATAACGTATATATCGTACTTCGACACACTAATGCCGCACCCTATATATATATTATATGGTTCTTTTTTTTCATTACACATACCATCCTATGTGTAAATGAAAAAAAATAAAAGTCAAACTATGGAAACATAACGTGTAACTGGTTGCATGTATTCTATGCTAGATTCTTTACACGACGTTGACGGTTGATGTTAGCACAACAGAGTAGGTTTAACGCAACATAATGTGAGCACAAAAATTCATAATTTTAAATAAACTATTTATTTTAACAATTAATTAACACAAACAAAACAACTTAACAACTAAAGAGAAGTTCTAATGCCCTAGTAAGTTTTCAAAGTGCCCTCCTTCTTCTCCAAGGCAATGATCTAGCCGATCGTAGGAACAACGTAGAGTATTTCTTATGAATTCCGGATTTAATTCATCACATGCGGTACGAATTCGAACTTTCAGTTCGTCCAAATTACGCATTTGCACATAATTATAAACTTTCGATTTTAGGTAACCCCAAAGAAAAAAGGCATTTGGGGACAAGTCGGCTGATTTTCAAAAAGTTGGTGATAACATTAGTAGAATGGACTGGAGCTCCATCTATTTGGAACCAAAGTTCATCAACATTCAGGATCTCAATTGATGGAATTATGTGGTTTCGTAACAGCTCCAGAAGTTTTGGTGTGTTATTCCATCAATGAAAAATGGATCAATAAGTCTATCGTCTACTATTCCAATCCAGACATTAACTTTTTGAAAGTATTGCGTTCTTGTCAGGGTTTGAGCATGAGGATTTATACGGGACCAATATCTAATGGTTTAATGGAAAGGAAAATAAGCATTTTTTATTACATAGATGTAGAATACAAACCGGAAATTTTTAGAATTCTCCTCACCATTTAAGGTAAAGGTAGCTTCATCAATAAAAACGACTTTGTTTAAAATTTCTTCATTTTGATTTATCAAATCAAACATTTCCTAATAGTGATCGCCAAGTTACAATACAGTTAGCTACTACAGTATAAGAAAAACATCACAACATGTTAAGGGTCTGCATTCACAATTAACAAACTAAAAGGTAACATATTTCATAACAGGCACAAACAGTATTCCAACGAGAACATGGTTTAGTTTTGCTATGGTTAACCCCTAGGTCTGCATTATGCCAGTTTTACCCGAGTGCCGATTTTACGCCTCCATTACGTTTTCAAAAGATCATCCATCCATATATCAATAATGCGGTCAAGAGACATTAACTTTCAAATTATCATTGATATTAATGTATATTAGACGAAATAATTATTCTTACAATGGTATTGTAATACAAATAATATACTCATTTCAATTATTATTTACTTCAGTTTGTAAGAGAACGTTCTGTTTTCGAATCAATTTATAATAATATTATAAATTGATTCACCTTTTGATTTAGGTAATAACATTATAAACATTTTCTGAAAGAAAATACAGTTAGTGAATATATAACATTACCTTTTATGCTATTCTATTTTATCAGACCAAAAATAAAACGCTTTCTCTTTTCTAAGTCCCAAGCCTGCACATAACCCGGGCTATCCGGATTATCTCTAAAACCACCAACCGCCCTTAATCCAAATCTTCATCCACTCCAAAACCACCCTAGAGTGCCTGCTCGAACGTAGAATCTGATTGTTCCCAAACCCAGCCTCTGCTGCTCCATGTGGACGCAGTCGGGCCCATCCTATGGCGGTAGGCAGAAATAACAATCCCGCAAATCCCTCGGCACGCCAACATGTAACAAGTGCGGTGGGTCTCACGCAACTTTCAGTTTCGACTGCGAGAAGCGCCAAGATTTACCCTGTTCCCCATCCAAAGCCGACTTCTCCTACGAACCAGACAATCCTACCATTAAACGCTTCGACTTATTCCTTGAAGTGATCTCCCTTGCTCTCGTGTCAGTCTTTCCTGAGAAGCGTGAATGGCTCCTGAAACTGTTTGACAGGGCAGTATCGCTGTACCTGAATCGACGCGTGTAGTTTGCTGGGTGGGTACACGAGTCGCGTTATCCACTCTTTTCATCCGTCCGTAAACTCGAAAACACCCCACATACCTTCCCATACCTAACCCAGTAGGACAATGAATCTGACAATAGGAACAGTTAACGCAAGGGGCGTCCGTCGGAAATGCCCCTTACTAAAGAACTTACTAACAAACGAAAATATCCTTGTCATAACGGAAACAAAACTACCCACACGAGGTATGCTAAACATCTCCCAATATCACACACTCCCTAACAATAATAAAATTAGAGGAACCCGAAGTACAGCTCTCCTAGTTCACACCAGATATCTCTCAACCAGTTATACCTTACCACAGCACCTAAAAGACCTTGAATGCGTTGCAACTACGGTGCACTTGCCTGCTACCCCAATAATAGTCTTCTAATATTACAACCCACTCGAAATTTACACCCTTCCAGAAGAATTATTAGAATACATCTCCGACCTCTTCATCGCTGAACTCTTAAGGGACATACCCAATTCGGTGACACAATAACCAACCCTAATGAAAACATATTAGCAACCAAACTTATCCGATTGCCCCTCTGGCGAGCGGAAAACACTCTGCCAACATTCTTCAATTACTAAGGAACCTCCATGATAGACCACGTTATATGATCCGAATCTTCTTTCTTTGTCAATGTCCGAACCACTAAACTAATATCTCAATAACAAATGCCACTTAGGAGCAACAATCATATCCGATCACCTCTCGAAAACAACAAATACGGCAATCCCGACGAAATTCATAGACATTAACAGAAAATCGCTTCCTGCCCACATACTAACCATGATCAAACAAAAAATATGAATATACAGACAATTGATAAAATACAGAGACCCAGCTCTTAAAACAGAATCCAACACTCAACGTTTACATCCGACCAGAAACCAAGCGCATTACACAACAGAACTGGATACAAATAATGTCCAATTTAAACTACCGAGGCGGCCCTAGCTTTTGGTACAAGTTCAAAGTCCTTACCAAACAAAAGACAATAGTACGTTCCCACGCTCAAGGTGACATTTTTACCACCGACCAAGATAAGGCTGACCTATTCAGCCTGCACCTCCAACATACCTTCTCTGTTCCGGACGATCCGTTGCTTGATAACGAACTCAAAGCTCTACTAGAGCAAAACCTTGAAGGTCCCGGATGCTCCACATGTACTAACACATGAGTGCCACTTTCTTAACCCGATATCTGCAGATATTGCACTGGACATACTTCGCAAAGGCAGTAACTCAGCCTCCGAAAAAAAGCGCCTCAACCGAGTCATATTACGCAATCTACCACCAAACGCCATCACACAATTAACCCAAACATTCAACTCATGCCTATCACTCTCATATTATCCAACGGAATGGAAATCCGTCTCCACAATTATGAAGTTCAAACCACGTTCGAATCCCACACAACCCGCCTCACACAGATCAATATCACTACTGAGCTACACGGGCAAATGTCTGGCAACAATCATGTCCAAAAGACTAAGGGACTACCTCGAAGCCAACAATTCCATTGCAAACAACCAATTCGGGTTCAGATTTAATCACTCATGTCATGATCCACTAGTAATACTATGCACCAGCGTTTCCAAATGCCTTAACGATCAAAACTGCTGGCTAGTAGCATTCCTTGACATCAAGCAGGATTTCGATGAAATCTGACATACCGAACTGGTACCAAAAACACTAGCCTTAAACATCCTAATTCACTTTGTCCCACTCGGCGCTTCATACCTGCCTCACAGGTCTGTGAAGGTTAGGATAGGCACAAATACACCGGAACCATTCACACCAACAGCAGGCGTACCACAAGGTTCAACTTTACACCTACTACTTTACTTAATCAATCGACTACCTACGAACAAATTATACTATTTCGACATCCCAACCTAACAAGACAACCAAGACAATCTACAGAATACCTGCATATAAGAGACTCACAACTTCAACTCCAGGACACAATAGTATATCTATAAATTACCTTCCTTAAAGCACTGAACTGGAAACAAAACTTAAAGGAGACTCTAGACAAGGTGCTCAACCGCGAAAACCTGTTGAAAGCTTTCCAAGAACACGACAGAGGTTACCACCTCAAAACCTTACAACACATATACAAAAGACCACAACTAGACTACCGTGTGCCATTGTACGCTACTTTCAAAACCAATAACCCGAACTCCATCGCCGCCTGTGAATGAAACATAATTTCAAACATGTAAAGTTAGCGGCGAAACAACCCCTGACAAAAACAACATTCTAAAAACCTCCTACACCAATAACAGACGCCTATACAACTCGCGAAAACCTCAAACATCTCCCTGCAATATTGAGGCAACTACTAGATGACATACCAGAAGAATTCGACAGGATCCTAGACGACACTCCCTACCTACTCCGCTAACCCCTGTTCCCCATGCTAAAATAATGACGACCACCTTTCACGAAAATGGTAAACTGTTAATCAATGAAACAACGCACCGACCGCAACACACAGCACCACTATATACACTAATAGCAAATTAATTATAATAAAGTAATAAAACATTTTTTTCTTTTTTTACCACATAAAACATACTCCAAAGTTTGAACCATAAGCAACTTCAACGCTAAAACACACAAAAGCACAAGGGCCCAGGGCTGAAAAGGGAGAAGAACCGTAAAGTGCTTGCAGAAGAATACAACATAAGCTATTAATTACAATTTTAACGATTAACAGTAAAACCTGTTAGAAACTTGTAAGTCCACAAAATATTAAAGATGTATTTTCAGGTTTTCCAGTGCAAGAGATTAATTTTATAACGCCAGTTTACTACGACGTTGACATCAATTTTTAAACTATTTGTACTATTTAGCGACTAACCAAGTGCTGTCATGTAATTTGACCTACTAACCGCGTATTGAAATCACATTCATATACAGTCGAACCTCTTTAACCTTTATAATTAGAATTTTTATTCATTTCCTAAAGAAAACCTCTGCAAGTCGAAATAAATAGGAGATTAACTGGAGGTATTTTTAATCGTGTTACGCCCCTATGACTCGAATTGTTTCGAGTCTCAAAGTTTGCTTAATAAACCCTCTATCAACTCGAAGTAAAAAAAGTTCTGCAATAGTTTCCTTTACTTTCTTTCTTCTTTTTTCTGTCTATTCACTGAAATTCTGACGAAACTCTATGGGTCGAATTTTTTCCGCACCTCTATAACTCTAAAACGTGTTAACTCGAAACACTTGATAACTCGAATTATTCTCTATTCCCTTGGGATTCGAGTTAGCGAGGTTCGACTGTATATTTTCTCTTAGTTTTCCCTGTTTTACTGTTGCTATTCTTTAATTAATTAACATTGGTTATACATATTGTATTTTACTACTTAACAAAGCACAAGGTTCGGAGGTATCCACGGTTGGTTGAAAGTAAGTTGTTGATTAAAATGGAACCAATCCCAGACTACCTCTAGGAGGTGATAATACTGATTATTACCGTTATACGTATGATAAAAACAACAATTTTAAATACTAGTAGAAAAGAAAATCAAGACAGAACCATATCAAACCAGTACCATAATCATGAAAGTCGAGTTACAAATTTGTCCTTGACTTTTCAACCTTCCTTGCGAAAATTATCATAGAAACCGTTACTACTATAACGAAAATTTAAAAAAAATTTGTTATCTATTTTAATGAACATTTGAAACTAGTGCTGATAATTATAAATTAGTTATTACACTTCATAATGTGTACCATGCGATGAATTTCTGAAGTTATGTCGGAAAATGATGATGTTTAACTCCCTCGATTCTGCAGGAACAGATATCTTCCAGTAAATGCTCAAAAATTACTACCGCGGGCAAACCCCATGTAAATGCGCGCAGATGAGACATTTCAGTGTTTTATAGATTAGCAATGATATTAGGAGGCATTACAACGCAGCAATTTTATTCGGTCAGTCGTAAATAACGGTTGCTAGCACGTGTGTTGATCATAGTGTTCATCAATAAGCAAGTTTTTTGTTATTTTACATGGTTTTTCGTGTAGACTGAACAAATAGTAAATCATGGTCCAAGTGTAACAAGGTAAGTTGCAATTATTGACACTTCGTAATATACAGGAAATAGTAATAATTTGGATCGGGTTGGATTTTGGCTCAAATGTGTCCCAATAGTACATATGTCCCGGTAGGAGTTTACTGAATTCAAATATAGCTTGTTTATTTTTCAGTATGGACAACATAAGGAGATCACTGACGGCTAAAAGCTCGAACAGTTTTCGGAAATCCTTGTTGAGTTTAAATCTGAAGTAGAGTACATAAATGATCCATCTGAGAGCGATGACAACGTCCAGGATAAGTATCAGCCATCTTCGTCCTCCGATACCGATGAAGTGCATTCAAGCTCCGATTCAGAAAATTTATCGACAACTGCTGGTGATGGTGCAAAAATCGCTACGTGCCCTGGTACTTCAGATTCCGACAATGATCAAGACGGTAACATGGTACGATCTCAGGCAGATGTAAGTTATTTTGTTCTCAGAATATCTTATTCCTGCTGAATTTCTTACCAGTATCCTGGCTAAGCTCATTCGAGGAAGGTGTGAAATGGATTGCATTTTCAGCTTATTTACCAGAATTTTGTTTTTGTTCTGTACTGTATTGTTCATCAATACACGTAGTAAAAATAAAAAAATTATTGAAAAGACTTCCTTGTTACTGAAGTTTCTCTTGTGATGCTTTGTAACAGGGTTCCATCTTTTGCTATGTATTGGTCAACTAATAAGTCTTTAGTTAAACAAGCAATGAAAAACACCATATCCCGAGACAGATGCCAGCTTATATTATCAACCAGAAAGCTCCTCAAAGACGTATTATAAAGATAAAGTGGTTTCCTGTTTAAAAAAAAACGTTTCTACGTAACAGATAAGAGAGCACATATCAGTCTGTTAACCAGTAAATGGCAAAATTCAAGGCTAAGTCTAATCTGGAGCAATACAGGCCACTCAAACCCGTAAAAAGAGGGGTGAAAATATGGACCTACACAGGGAAAGGGTAAGCGAAAAACCTAAATACTCAGATAAAATACGGAGGATAGGCAACAAAAACAAGATTCGCGCTGTCTTCAAATCGACAAGAACGCTCAGGGGAATACTAACTAAAACCAAATCACACAATGAAGGCTAGAATTTCAAGAATTGTGAAAATTATGAATACAACATACCATGCGCATACGGCAGAACATACATAGGAGAGAGCAGTAGACCACTCAAAGCAAGAATTCAGGAATGTAATAACAATGGAATAACATACAGATAATGGCAAGAGACAAGTGTACAACTCGCCGGAAACTCAAAGAAGCAACATACATCGCACTAGCAGAAAATCGAATAAGCCAAGCTAAATAATATATTGGATCGCTGAGTGGCTCAGTGGTGAAGGTGTCAGACTTGTAAGTGAATGGTACCAAGTTCGAATCTGAGAGTAGTCAAGTGCTTGAGAAGAGGATCATAATATATGAATTCTACACAAGTGCGACAACAGTCCTTCTCAGGAGCAAGCCTGATGAAGGAAGCAGAGTCTGCTTCTGAAACGTCGCGCTATAAAACTGTGGAAATAAGCTGATCAACTCAGATAATTTTGAAAAACATCTTATATTATTATTACTACCTCCTACGTATAAAACACACCACTATGTTAAAAATTCTACCAATATAATTGAAAAAAGACATACTTTCAAAATAGAAGATGGTGATACAATGGTCAGTGTTGTTTAACTTTTCACAAAAGTTCCTCTATGTTGTGATTATATTTGTACAAAAGGCATACAATTCTTTTTCAGAACTATCTCACTTAGTTAGAGTGTTATCATACATTTTATGAACAGCTAGATGGTTTAGTAATGGGTAGTAATTTTTGTCCGGTTGTAGCTAATTCTTTCATAAGCTTTACAAATGCACCCAAAAAACCTTTTGTTTCGTATAGATGTGTAGATGATACATTTGTTATTTGCAGACATAGAGAAAAATCACTGCAGGATTTTTTTGGTTTTTAAATGGTATTCATTTATAAAATACATTCACTTTACCATGAAGAAGGAGATTAATGGAGATTTATCACTTTTATACATACTAATATCCCTCTACTTAAGGTTTACCGAAAGCGGGCACACACCGATAGATACCTTCATAAATTATCAAACCACCATCTACGTTAAACATTGGTGTAATTAAATCGTTAGTGGATCAAGCTAAACCAATTTGTAATCCTAAATTTTTGAAAGATGAATATTTAACAAAATCATTACAAGCTCATGAGTGGCGTGATTTGGTTTAAAAATTCTGGTCGTAAAATTGTGAAGTACTTCTGTTGCATTTATAGGTCTCCTAATAACAGTAACTTTCGAGACTTCTTCGATTACCTTATTTTAAAAGTTCTTTCTTCTGTCTCAGTTTTCATCTTGCGATATCTTAATTTTGAGATGTTTCAATGTTCATAACTCTAATTGGCTCTATATTCATCTACTACTAATCCTGCTTGTCATAGTGCATAAACACTTGCTATTTTTTGTAATCTCACACAAATGATTTCTGAACCCAGAAGAATCCCTAATAACCCTAACCATACTGTACATCATCTAGATCTCGTTCTTACATCAAACCCACTTGTTTATAAACTTCAATTCTTTCACCACTAGTCTATCTGACCATTACCTAATAGAGATAACTTCTACTGTTCCTAATTCCTCTATTGTTCGCAACACTGATGGCAGCTTGTGGTGTTTTAAGTCAGCCAAATGTCGTGATTTACGGGATTTCTTTGCAACCGTTCACTGGCGTGAATATTGTATAAGGCGTCATGATTTCCGTACATTGCTCTTTTAGTATCAGAACCCTGGTTCAACAAGGCTTGTGCGGATGTAATATATATGAAAAATAAATTTTGTACTAAATGGATATCTAATAAAACGGTCGAGTCAAGCAGAATATGTCAGTGCTAGACATACCCGCCATAGCTGTATTTGTTGATTCTGTAGACAAAGCCAATATTTTTTTTGATTTATTTGTACCAAATTCGTGTCCTAATGATTCTGGAAAAGATGTGCCCCTTGTCACCTCTTGCTCACATTCTATGAAACCAATTCACTTTCACTACAACCTTCTAGAAACGATCATCACTAGGCTTGATCTCAATGAGGAGACTTGCTCAGACGGTATCTCAGCTATTGTCTTAAATAAATGCTCCCGAACTTCCATTTTGTCTAAAATCATGGAAAAGACCATCAATCAGCAGTTGCTCTCTTTCCTTAATGGTAATTCACCTTTTATCTCAAATCAAGACCGTAAAACTGAAATGGCAATTTCAATCTACAAAGACAGTCAACGTATCCTTAAATAGGGAAGTAATAATCTAGTTAAATTTAATGCTAATAACCATCTCTAGTCAGCTACTAAGGCAGCTGCTCGTAAAATAGACATTTTGTACAGATCTAACCAGTACTTTAGCTCCCAACAATTCTTTCTGCTGTGTTAGGCCCAAATTCGACCTTATCTAGAATATAATTTTCACCTCTGGGTTGGTGTCCTCTAGTGATTAGGCTTATAAATGACCCGTCCGTAACTTCTGACATACAGTCCCTTATGCATATAAGATTCGTTTCAGCTTTTTCTTTGTATTATCGGTATTACAATAGCTATTGCGCTGCTGATTTACATCCATTGATCTCGGGTCACCTTTGCTAGTAGTACTCGGTTCGCTAACTCACCTCATCAATATTCAGTACAAATCTCAACTTGTCATACCAAACAGGATCAATCCACATTCTTCTACTCGTCTTCTAAACCCTGGAATGATCTCTCTAGTTTCTGTTTTCCTCTCACTTATGATATGAAAAGAAATGAAGGTAGCCGTTTATAAGCATCTTTTGGAAAATCAAAATCTCCCTATCCATACTTCTAAGTGGTTCTAAGTACTTTATCTATGTAGGCTAAACGTAGCCTGCCCAGGACCGCAATTAAAATAATCACAAAAAAATGACGGTTTAATGTTGGTACTGATTTTCTTCCTTTTATAACTAATGCTACAGATAGAATTGAAAAAATCCCAATTGTTCATCGTATTAGAACTGATTTTAGACCTAAAAGTAATATTAACGAATACTGGTCACCTGAAGACGTTTCAAGTCCTTTGTGATGCTCTGGAGTGTATAAGTTATCTTGTTCTCGCAGAAAAATATACATTCTCTCTATTATGCAGCTATAGTTGCTAAGCATTTTCCATAATAATAGGTGATGGTTCTACTACATTTGGTAGAAACAAATCCCTTAACCATGTAGAAATATCTGTGTTCCTTTCTCTAAGATGTTTACGGGTAAAGATGGCAATAATAATTGCGTAACAGATAACGGTAATTACCGATAGCTCAGTGGAAAGCGTGGGGTGGATATTGATCTGCGTGTGGGGTGAATAAGAATGCCATTAATTAATATCGGAAGTCATTAACCAAAGGGAACAAGTATATTAGTTAAATTTAACACAGATAAACGCTAGTAATCCACAGCGAAGTTTAAATACAAACAAAAACTTGCTTACCTTTCATAGAATTTAACCAGATTCAAAATAAGTTAATGTAAGCGTGCGTAAGATAAATTTTCTCCGATGTGTAAAGGTGATAAAAATTTATTTACGAAGAATCTATCAAAAACCTCTATATTTACCAATTTTAATTTTCACTACTAATTTTAAATATCTGCAATAAATGTTCGATTTCAATAATATGGTATAATATAAAAAACAACACTTAATACTTTGTTTAAATCGTAAACAAAAAAAAACGTCGTCACTGCAAGTGATGTTCAATCGCTAAATTACAAATAAAACACAAGAAATACCATAAATATGTTGCCTGGCTCGTTAAATAACTTTACCACTTTCAGTTGGGAGGAAATCACACCAAATTATAATCGAAATAATATGCTTAAGAGTTCTATCAACATTTTTTTATTACAATTAAAATATCTTAAACAATTGGTTAAAACATAAAGTTCATACATGAATTTTGTAATTTTGGTTTTTATTGAATCTTGCAAGATCAAATTAGTAATTTGGCAAATTACTACAAACCAAATCTAAAATAATCATATACTTTAATTTTTGTCTCAATTCGACACAAAAGCGACATTCAAAATAACCTCACAAAATTTTTAAAGCATAAATACTAATACACAACTAAAAAAAATAATAAAAATGGGCAGGGTGAAAAATACTTCCGTAAATAGAATTTCTATTAACACTCAAAATGCATTAACCCGTCTTAAGGCCGTTCACTCAAATTACAAAACAAGCGCTGTCTACCTATTTGAAGCTAAGTGCACAAATATCAATAAAATAAACACATTAAATTATCCTAAGAATGCCGTTAGAAACAAACTTCTTTTCTTCCCAGGTCAGCTACAAGGTACGGGAATGGTACTACCCTTGTTCAAATGATCATAGTAATGATCGTAAATGATAATCCGCTGGAATCTTCCTTCCTTTATATACGACCTCCGCAGTAAACGTAAACTTTCAATCACGACAGTTGAAATGATCAAAAGTCCTTTTCAACACTAACAAACTATCAGAAAAATATTTAACTCTAGTCCAGGTGTCCTTTATTTCCGGAATAACCTGGTTTCATAAACCCAAATTTACATAGTTAATTATACGTAAATTTTCTTTACATATATATATATATATATATATATATATATATATATATATATATATATATATATATAGTACCTTAGCAAATTTCATATACAAACATTAACATTACAAAATAAATTAGGCAATGTACTGCAGAACTATAAAGCAGTTCCCAAAAAGGTATGTAACTGATATAATATTGATGCATTTAATTATTCAATGCTTAAAACAAAGCTTAAATTTATTATTAAGTTTATTAAATACCTAAATAAAGAGTAGGGTTTTAACCTACGACCTGTACTTTGCTAGTAGGTTCAAACCCTGCTCGAGGTAAACTTTTTATTTATGTATTTAATAAAATTAATAATAATTTTTCATTTGCATATTTACTTTTGAACTTATTCGTTCATAACAAAACTTATAATAATTTAAAACTTAAATTTATTAAAATAATCAAAATGATCCCCAGGTGTAAGATATGTGAATGAAGACTATACTTATGATTCACACCTAAAAATACATTAACAGTGAAGTAAATAACAACCTATGATGAGCTTTTGATAAAAAGCATTATAGTCTAAACGTTTACACGTATAGCAGTAAGCACACAAAAACAACTGACATATAAATAAACTAACGTACATTAAAGGTCTAGTATGGATCAACATGTATAAATATATTACTTTACTGAAGCAGTAGTAGTAGTAATGTAATGACGGGAACTTCACATATACTACATACAAGTTTGACTAGTGCTTTCGGTACATTCGATTAATAATGAATAAACACGCAAAAACAAGTAGTGCTCTTCGAAGCTGGTTATTGAATTCATACACGAGCACTTTGAGTGAGTAGCATAAACTATTCACAGCTCCTACAACTATACTGAATAATGTTTACTAAATCATAGGTCGAACAATTCACAAGTAAAAGCTGTAAGTGGGTACAGTTGCTACATTATACAATAAGCCATACAGAAGCGAGAGAACAATATGCTTTATAGTTATACACCCACTCGATTATTGTTGTCGTTAATTTACTGTATTTCTATAGTTCCGCCTTGTAATACATTAAAACATAACTTACCGTTAACCTAATTGTCGGGAGTACCCGAAAGCCTTACGTGGTCTGGTTCCTATTCAATAGTCAAAGATCGAGCCAAGGACGATGGAACTACCTTCGGGACGGAATTTTGACATGCTTATCCCTGAAGTACGGCTACCATGTCCATAAATCTATATTTCGAAAAATAATTAAGTACAGATGTACCAAAAGAAGAAAAGTCTTAGTTACGAGGCCAGCAGCAGTTATTGAAATTTTAAATATATCAACAATAACATAAACAATCTAAAAGATTTGAGACTTACCTTCTGAAGAACGAAAAGTCATGTAATGCTTAAGGAAATATATCCGCATTAGACGAAAGAATAAATCCTATTTAGTCTAGTTTTAATAAATGCTTAAAATAGGAGCCAACTTAAACTAAAATATATCGTACCACTTGAATTTTATAAAATTATAGAAGCTAAATAGACAAAATGGCATCACTAAAGAAAATCGTACGTAAGTAAAGTATAGCGTAAGGATGATTCACATCTAATGCAAAAATCACGTATCGTAACTGAGATCCTTACAATATCTTAAGGAATCCACCGGGAAACTAGGTATTCCTACACGCACCACGTTGCTACAACTCAACCCAAGCTCCATTTCGGAGCTCTCTCAAACAACTCAGCCAACTAACCAATTAACAAAATACCCCCTATTACTCCACGTCATATATAACCACCCACCATTAAAAGTTTCCGTATCAAAATGCAAACTCGACATCTACCACGGAAATTTACTTCAATACACTACACGGATGCAATCTAAAATCATATATTAATTAGAATTGCGTTAAAACACAATGCTCTTCTTACTGTATAAAACCAAATATTTACAGTCATGGTTCAATAGCTCAACTATATCTTGAACAACCCTTACATTAACAGTTTTACGAAGAATAAAATTGGTATTAAGTTTTGGTATTATTAGTATAAAACCAAACTTAAAAAAGAAAAGAAAGAAGAAGAAACATGCTAAAAGAGCATTGAACAAAACAAAAACATGAAAGTATTGAGAAGGAAATTAAGAAATGGCAGAAAGGAAATTACCAAACCTAAGAACAAGAATGGAGAACCAACAGCTAGCAGAGGAGAAATGCCACAGGTAGTGAAAGAATTTTATGAAACACTAGATAGAAAAAAATTCCCCCTGGACCCGGCCGAACATGCATTTTTGAATCAAGGATCAGAAGCCCGGGTGAAAATAGAGTAGTGGTGGACGCCATAAAGATCGGAGGTTAGGACCTAAGAAGTGCAACAAAGAAGCTTTTCAATATTTGATTATAAAACCAAGCCATACCAGTTGGATGGAATAATTCAATAACAGTTCTCATTGCACAAGAAAGGTGATCGGACCTCCCTAGAAGACTATATACCAATCAGCCTTTCAAGCCACCTGTATAAGCTGTTTGCTCGGATACTTACTACCAGAATTGAAAAGAACTACAATTATGCCAACCAAGAGAACAAGCTGTATTTTGTCAAGGATACTGGACAAATGACCATCTAACATGTATTAAAGCCTTAATTGAAAAAACCATTGAATACAGCCGGCTCCTAGTTCTAATATTTGTCGACTTTAAAAAATCCGTTGACACTGTAGAAATGATATCAATTTTAAGAGCTTTAAAAGATTGCAAAACCGACTACAGATATTCCAACATATATGTGAACGCCACAACAGCAATAAGTCTTCATACCCTCACTCAGAAAGTAAAACTAAAAAGAGGTGTCAAACAAGGAAACAACATGTCATTGAAACTATTCAACACGGTATTGCAACATGCATTCCAAATGTTATAATTGGATAATAAGGCATTGACAATTAATGGCGAAAAGCTCAACCACCTTCCATTTGCAGAAGATACAGTTTCAATAGCCGACAACCTAAAGGAAGCTCATAAAATGCTGCAGGAATTACAACAAGCAGTTCAAAAGACGGGGCTAGAAATAAGCTACGGAAAAATTAAAAGAAACCGATAAGTTGCATAACGTAAGATGGAAACGTCCATGCTTGGCCTAACATTAAAAGATAAAATCCGAAACGAAGATATTCGGCGAAGAACTGGAGTTGAAGACATTACACAACGGATTGCGAGGTTCAAGTGGAGACGGACAGGTCACGTTGCAAGATAAATAGACAATAGGTGGACAAAGAAGATTCTAGAATGGCGGCCAAGGGAAGACAAGCTAAGCCGCGGAAGGTCACCCATCCGATGGACTGATGATCTGAATAGAGTGGCGACGAACTGGATTGCAACTGAGAAACAGAGAGTTGGAGATATTTTGAAGAGGCTTATGTCCGACGGTGGATGAGTTTGGATGAGGGATGATAATGATGACAATCCAATTCACAGTATCATGCACGATAAGGTCATATGACCGATGTTCGTACAAAACAATCTATAACACAATTCCACGACAACCCATTATAAATTACGTTTCCTAAAATCTTTTACAGAAATGATTACAAACTTTTTCATCAACGAATCCACTTCCATTTATCGAAAACCAAAATAACGAAAGTAATATACGGTACCTATATATCATATACAGAGTGACCCAGTCTTCTGGGTTTTTTAAATGTTACACAACAAAAGTTTCATAGTAACTCCTAGTTTCATATAATCCACAACTCTTTTTTCTAGTATGCACACAATCTACAAGGTGAGCTAAAAGTGTTTAACTACTTCATTTCCTCAAATGGAACACCCTATTTATTTATGAAAATGTAAACTTTCACCATTAACACTCATAATAAAATACTTATCTTTTTTGGGATTTTTTAATGGTGTACTTTAAATTATACAATCTAAACGTTTCGATAACACTTACAGTTAACTTCGTCAGTAGTAATGTTTGATAAAAATTGTTAAAGATGTAGTAAAAATTTGAAAATTTGACAAAATTGTTTACTACATCTTTAACAATTTTTATCAAACATTACTACTGACGAAGATAACTGTAAGTGTTATCGAAACGTTTAGATTGTATAATTTAAAGTACACCATTAAAAAATCCCAAAAAAGATAAGTACTATTTATTTCTTCACCATTCGATGGCATTTTCGATAAGCTTTCCGTTGATATAAGGTTTGTCTGGTAATTTCTGGATATTTCTCTAGGTTTTAACTATAAACGTTTGAATTAAAGCAAATTTGTATAACACATGTTTGAATAGGCAACCATTCTAATCCATATACGTCCTCAATCGCCGTTCGGATCATAGGTTGACCGTACCTAAAATTTCGACTTAGATTGTCCCAAATGCTTTGCGAATACGCGCTTTCATGTCTTCGGGTGTTCTCGGTTTTACCACTATATTTTCTGACTTATTCCGAAAGGAAAAAGTTTATTGGCGTCAGGTCGGGCGACCTAGATGGCTAAGCAATGGAACCTATCCATCCATTAAGTAAAAGTTCTATCCAGAACCACTCTATGATAGTGCACCGGAGCACCGTCTTGCTGTAGCCACATGTCTCTTCTTGTGATGAGATCGACATCTCCCAACAAGGGAAATTAATGTTGTAGAAATTTTAATATTGACCACCAGTAAGATTTCCATTGAAGAAATTGTGCAACAAAAGCATGTTTATTAAACGTCGAAAACCGGAAATCGATATATTGAATAGTAAACAAGCTATGGACCGATTACAGAAGACTGAGTCACCCTGTATAATAATAACCTAAAAAAATTCTAAGCCAGTTTTGACCACACATGACAAGATAACCGGTATCAATAGTTTTTCAAGCAAAAAATAATGATACTCCAGGAATAATCCGTCTGCATGTACTACTAAACACCTTAAATAATGATCGTAATATCTTTATTACTTCTTATTAATATAATTTATTTGAACTCCGTCCTTCTGATTTAGTTTGTCTTACATTTTTTACACTGACATCTTGCTGTCCCATTCTCAAGCGAAAACTTTGAGTGGGTTTTCCCTTCCATCAGTATTCACTTGTTTCTACTACAATACCCTGCCACTTTACCACTTTTGCACAGTGGGCCGTATCGTTTTGCCGGTGCAAGTTGTAACTAACGTTGGCATCAATTTTGAACAAAGTTGCAAAGAAATCCTTAAATGGTTACAAACGTTTTTATGTTTACCGAAAGTCGCCATCTTGTGACGTCATTTCCGGGAAAACGTGGGGGGTGAGTAAAATTCACCCGAGTTTTTTTTTACTACCAAAACTATATATTTAATTAATCCGAAGAGAAACTCTCTGTACGCAGACTTGCAGACCGAAGTATTGTCAGCCGCAGGACTAATTACCTAACCTGAAACATTGACAATGAATCCAAGGAATACGTCGTTTTATTGAGGACTTGTTTATATACCAATATACACTTTTTATGTTCTGGAAGTGCGGTATAGAATCTTAGACCCACTTGTAAATATGAGGTGTCATGTACTCTATTATTTGATGCGGCTAAAGTAAAGTTGTTTTTGAATCTCGTGTTATACGAATGATTATCCGAATTTAGGAAAAATTGAGATTTATATATATACACATATATATATATATATATATATATATATATATATATATATATATATATATACATATATAGGACATAAATAGTTTTAATGCCATGTTTTTCGTGACAGAGCAAAGATAGATTTGTTCAACATTAATTTTAAGTTTTCTATATGATGTCGCCAGTTAAGATTTCGATTTAAAGTAACTCCCAAGAAACTACAGCAGTCACACGTTTCGATGTTTTTGAATTCAAACTTTAGCCATTTAATTCTAACTGTTGACTTTTTGCTGTGTACTAAAATTCTTGTTTGGTCTACGTTCATCAACAGTTTTGCATTAGACCAGTTTACTAGCGTTTTCAGTATGTTATTTAGATAATTTTCTATTTCATCATTTCTACAAGCAATAGTTACGTTAACGTCACCTGCGTAAATTAAGACGTTGCACGGAGAAGTAAAATTAATTTGTAGGTCATTAATAAATATTATATATAGTATGGGACCAAGGATAGAGCCTTGGGGCACCCCATATTCTACTAATCGTAACTATGACGTTACCTCTATTATTTATCCTGAACGGAGAATTTTTTCACTAGCAACATATTAATACCGTTGACTTATAAATGATTTTAACCATTTTAGGGCAACACGTCTAATTTCATAGTGGTAGAGTGTTGACAGCAACAAACCGTGATCAGTCATGTCAAAGGACTTGGATAGATCGCAATAAAACTGTACAATAACACAAAATTTACGAACATTAGTGACACTATTGAAAGATAGTTGTAGACTAACTAAATGTCCACAACTTATTATTTGAAACAATTCTTTGAAAGTACTGTACTCCAACAAAGGGATTATAAACCAGATGTGCGTAATTTGACAAACATAACCAATTCCGGTTTCAGACAATAGTCTGAAACCGGAATTGGTTATGTTTACTGAACGCCCAGCGTCATATTTTTTACACGCCCTATTATAACAATCCTAGCTTTGTCATTCTAAGTATTTATATAATAACTCATACAGTCAAGGATTATACAAACACTTTTCTATTAGAATAAAGTGAAAACAGTGAAAACATCGTACAAATGTAAAGTATTTGAATAGGTATGTATTTGAATTGTGCAGGTTTTTACTTGATGGGAATTCATATTAACACTGAAATGAAACAAATAGTTTCTAATTCCACAAAATCATTTAATGAATAACAATTGTTTCGACACACAGTGCCTTCTTCAGATTCGATCTTAAACCAACTTAGAACCCTACAAAATTCTTAACCTATACTAATTGTGGTGGGAGGCTGACAACTAATTATGTGATGAAGAGGGAAACTCAAACAATAGCGAATAGTATAAATCAATTTGATCGTTTAATAACAAACCTGTATTTTTGTTTTTAAAAATTTCTAATGCTTCTAAAACGTCTAATCTTTTACCTTTATTTTCAACATGCAAAATTTAAAAATTTTTATCCATCACGTGATTTTCTAATGTCAAATGTGACGCATAGTTAGAAGTTTCTGTATTTTTTTTATATGAACTAACATGTTCAGAAATACGCTTACTAAGACTTCTACCGTTTGTCCTATGTAGTATTTATCACAACTCCTGCAATTTAGTCTGTATACTCCTGAATTATTTTCCTTCTGATTTTTGGACTTTTTTATGTATTTTCCTAAAGTATTGTTACATTTGTACGTTACATTCAAATCCAGTTTTTTAAGTTGGTTAGACACTATTTCTATAGGTCTCTTATATAATTTAACGTGTTAAAAATTTTTTTAATTTTGGGTTGGCAGAGTAAACTGATTTTAATGCAAACTTGCATTCTTCCTTTTTTAAAATTCTATTGACATCCGATTCTATGTAACCATTACTTACGGCGATTTGTTTTTATTCGTGTTTAATTCTACTTCAAATATTGTTTTAGACATCGGAATAGTTAGAAGTCTATGAATTAATATAGCTATTAAAAGCCGCCATTTTTTAATTATAAGGATGACAAGAATTGCTATAAATAACTGTGTCAGTATGTGAAGATTTATGATAAATTGAAAATTCTAGTTTATTATTCTGATTTATTATTGTTAGGTATAAGAAGTTAATGTGGGTGTTGTTTTCACTATCTGCTGTAAATGAAATATCTGTATGCAATGTGTTTAAGTAATTCAAAAAGTTTTATAATTGTCTGTTAGAACCATTAAAGCAAACTAGTATGTCAGCAACATACATACAATATTAGATGTGAAAGATAGAGATGACGTTTATGCACTGATCCAAAATATCTTCTATATACATTTTCTTAAAATTTAATGGAATTGCACCATTTATAAGAGACAGGCTCTGCAGTTTAAATTCTCTAAAATCCGCATTGAGAAAACGGAGCTTGTTCACAATTTCCTTAGAAATACCGAACTAAGAAACTTAAAGTTAATGTTGCGATTTATAGAGGAAATGTAGCCAGTAACAAATAAATTCTTTGAAACTATTTTCTACCAAAACTGTAAAACTGACAATTGTAAAAGTAAAACGTACAAGCGTACTATATCAGCACTCTTTCAACTATTTGAAAGATTTCACGATAAAAATGTAGGCATTATTCAAATTGCTATTCTTAGCAGAAAATACAGTTTCAGAGTATCCCATCAAATATTCTAAAAACTTTAACATTTCGATTTGTCAGTTATTTTCAGTCAAATACAGAAGAAAACGAACAAATGATAACCCTTGCGAGTACTCCCCTAATATCATAAAGTTAACGCAGTGGAGATTCATTTAAACGAAAAATGAGGGTTCTATTTTTTGAAGATGATTTACCGATTTTATATGTTTTACATGAATTACAAATTTAATAGCACTACACTACTACTAAATTATGTTTTAGTACATTAAATAGAGGTACAAAAACTACCATAGTCTAATAACCCATTATTTAGGTCGTTACAGATTTCACAAATACTCAAAACCATTTTTAATAGTGATTTAAATAAGTGGAGTGTGGGTTTAAAAAAATATATTTTACTATTCCAATTACAAGCAAAACACTGACAACAATAGACTAAATATGAAAGCATAATGTAAAGCAATATAAGCACTGCGATTATTTTATTTCGCTTCAGCTTCTTTTCTGTTCTTTCAGGATTGCTCTACACGATAATTCAGCTTCCACAGCTTAGCTACGGAATTTTATTGCGGGGTTAACCGTTTTTTCTTTTTTTTTTTCGCTTTGATGTAGCTACAATTTTTTTTAATTCCTTGGATCCGAAGCACCAAATTGTTAATGAGTAAGACACATGATACTCCAGTAACAAGTATTGTGACATTCAAGATTGGAACTCTCAAGTAATTGACGTCTTTGAATTTCCATTAAATTTATATAAACCTTCTGTTCTGAGTTTTCTAACTATAGCTTCGGAAAAATTATAAGTTAAATACTGATGGCTCTCTATTTATATGGTTTATTATTTGACGATGGAGGAATATTTTATAATTTAGTGAAATTTAATTTACTATTTTATAGTGTTATATTTAAATAGAATTTGTTTATGCACCAGTTAGGTTATCAAAATTTTATAAACTTAATGTAACAGTAAGAAAAAGTTGGTCATCGATGCATTTAATGCGAAATACTTATGAAAGTTCGAAAGAGTAGACAAATGTGTTGCTATGGATATCATGTCGCTGTATCACCCTTCGTTAGTTTAATACAAAGACATAATAATAACTTGCAATTTAGTTTCTTTACACTCTTAGTACGTAATGAAAACTATGACGCGCAGAACCTTTGCTTGCGTTTCATCGGAATTTATTAGCACATCGCTATTCGTTGCTTACGAGTACACATTATGCAATGTGTACAAACATTATGCAATGTGTACAGCGTACAAAATAACGAAAATTCCAAACAAGTTTGTTTTCTTAATAAATAAATCTACCTAAATTGAATTATATTTGCATCGCCTTTGTTTTTGCTTTTCGCTGTTCTTTGTCCATGTATTACCGTTTGCAAACATAATTTGCATGCATACATATTTTAATTACGGCCCTGTCTTATTTCAGATTAAATATAATTTAGTATGCGGAAATTTAGTAAAAATTCAGAAGCAACACACATTGCTTGTATCTACATTTTACAATCTAAAACAAAATTATTATTTCTGCACACCTACCTTTTGGCTTGGAATACAAAATAGTTATTTATGTAACAAGTGCAAAAAGCGAGTGTTTATCGCGCGCGCCATCGGTTTGCCCAACGAAGCCAGTAAGCCGAGTGCAAAGAACACTTTTTGTACGAGTTTGCGTTCATGAAAAAAAAATGTTACTAAGTCACCATAAGTATCCGTAAATAAAAAATATTTTAAAATAATCTAATATTTAATTTTTAATTGTGATTCATTATCATTATTAACGTGATTTTCTGCATATTAAATGTAAGAATGCTTCAGTTGTCAGTACACTGATTTCTAGTAAGGTGTCAAAAAAAGGTCTTCATCTTTGCTATCATTCATATTTTCAATCATATTTCTCATTTTAAGCTGTAAAACATTTTACATTTGCACTTTTTTTCATTTACTTACTTAGACTGACAAACCAGATTAACTTTTAATGAGTAGTTAAGATACATGTTTGTTATTCGCTTAATGCACTAGTACACGAAACGTTAACTTTTTACACTGAAAATGTCGCAAAAAATATTAGTTTTTTGAATGGAGGTAGAACCAAGATGTGATAAATTTCTCCTTGTTTATTGCTATAAATTTCTCTGTAGAAGAGACGGACATTTTCACGGTACATTGATTTTGATTGGTCATCTCCCATATGCTCTCATAAACATCGGAAATATGCGCAAAAGGTATGTAAACCTTATTAGAAAAAGTTATAGAATAGAACAAAATGAGAAACTTGTAATGAACAGTTTTTTTAATGCTCCGATTGGGCCCAAAAGCCAAAGTAAGAAAAACTAAACATCTGGTGAGGATTTAGGAACAACACACGACCTTCCAACCTCCAAATGGAAATTAAAATAATTTTTTCGGTATTCGTAGACATAACAGCGGCATTCGATAGGGTGAACAGGCAAAAGTTGTGAGAGTAAATGAGGAAAAAAATATAAGTCAAAGGCTAATAGGAAGGATACGAAGAAACGAGAAATAGAGTGAGAGCAAGTGGGGAACTGAGTGAAGAACTTTGTAACGAGGAAGGGATTGAGACAAGGATGCCCACTTAGTCCAAGCCTGTTCGCGGTGTATAGTGATATAGTGTTAATAGCAAGGGAGTAAAAAGAAATGAAGGGGATGTTAAAAACGTTGAACATATATTTGAGAAGGAAATATTTGGAAGCCAATGGGAGTAAAACGAAGGTATGGAGAAAATGGGATGAAAAAGGGAAAAAGAAGGAGTGGAAATGGAGGGATGAGGAGATACAGCAAGTAAAGGAATTCGCATACCTGAGATTAGGCAAGACAATAAAGATGGGGAACATAAAAGAGCGAGTAAGAATAGGGAATAGGCTAATAGGGCAAGTGTGGAGTGTAGGGGAAATACTGTTTGGAATGGATATAAGAAAAAGAAAATTATTACCTGAGAAACAGATAAAAAGGTTGTACTGTACCGGGCGGAAGTATGGGGGTGGAAATAATACTAGGATATAGAGGGACTGCAATAAAAATACTAGAGGTGGATACTGGGAGTAGAAAGAAAAACACCAGGATACATTATTAGAGAGGAGGTGCGAGTAGAGAAAATAAGGGTGGAAGCGGAAAATAGAGCAGTAACGTACCAGGAGGAAATGAGTAGAAGAATGGAGTGCAAAATTCTACAAGGATGCTGGAAAGAAATAAGAGAAGGAAGAATAGAATATGCACAAGAAGCCAGGAAAGAATTTTACGAAAGAAGCGGATATGCAAAGGAAGAAAGACTATAAAGGGAAGGAGTGAACGTGAGAGAGGACATAATTAGAAGGGATAGGGAGGTGAAAAGGTAGGACAGATTTTCGAAGGTGAAAGAAAGAAAATACAATGTAAACTATAGGTACATTAAGGGAGAAGGGATACCGAGATATTTGAATGGGGAAGAGAGCAGGGAAAGATAGAAAATGATAGCGAGATTTAGATATGGAAACGAAGAGAGGGGAAACAGATACTGGAGAAAGGACGAAAAGATGCAATGTAGGCTGTGCGGAGAAGAGATAGAGACGATTAAGCATGTAATACTAGAATGCAGGAAGTTAAAGGAGGAGGAGAGAATGGTGGAAGAGATACAGAAGAAGGAGAAAGGGAAGCGGGTGGATGCAAGAAACATGGAACAGAAGAACACAGTTAGTGGGAAAAGGGACAAGTGAGTGTAAGTGAAGTAAAGTAAGGAGAGACTGTAGATGGTGTAAACAGAGAATGTAAATAGTAGAACGCAATCAAGCTGCAAGATTTTATAAAATTAAGCAAATAAAGTATATTAATAGTAAAAATAATTTAATAGTTATGAACATTTTTTTTTCACGAACTGTATAAATAAAGTGCCATCATGGTACTAAACAGTTCGTTTTGAAACAGGAAATGTCGAAAAAACACAAATGCAGTTGCATGAAATAACTGACATTAAAATTTTATTTTTACGTACGTTTCGAAACTAACAATTGTTCCTTGTCCCTTCTTCAGAAAAGTAAAGTCAATTAACAAACATAGGCGAAAAACGATCATCTACTATGTGATTAAGTAATGAATATTTAAACTAATGAGTAGTTACCCACTTACCTAAATAAATCCACAATAAATTGAATTCATCCCAGAATTCAATTTACTGTTGAAATTGAAAACAATCAAAAACTCAACTTCTTAGATATTACGTTAATTAATAATGGTAAAGAAATTATCACTAATTGGTACATTAAAAGGTTTGGTTTGAAAGATACCTGAACTTTGACGGTCTAAACCACATTAACTTCAAGATAAATGTTATACATGTTTTAGTAGATAGGGCAGTTATTCTATCACGCACACAATTTCGATCTGATACCCTCAAAAAAGTTAAGAATGCTTTAATTAAAAATAATTTTTCACCACTTTTTATTGATAAACATATAAAAAAAACCGATACACTGGAATTATAATAAACACACGTTTAACAATAAAGATAAAAATGTCACCAACAATATTTTGCCTTGACATACATTGCAAATGTTACAACAAAAATTAGACAAATGATTCTTGATAATACTCAACATAAAAATCATATTTCTTTCAAAAATTTCAATACGATTAATAACTTTCACACTAAACTTAAAACTAGCTTACCGACTGTAGATAAATCCAACTTATTATATAAATTCCATTGCAAAAACTGTCCTAAACCGTATGTTGGGCAAACGTCGCAATTTATTAAAAAACGAATTGCACAACATATTTACTCAATTAAAAATAAACGCAATGACATCATCATAATCATCATTTACAATGTGGTCATACTTTTGATTTCAACAATAAAAAGATGTTAGCGTATGAGAATAACTTACATAAAATATTATTTACAGAAATGTTTTACACTCAAAAGTTCAACACAGTCAATCACAAAAATTATGTTAATACCTTAAGCAGTATATATCTTAATTTAATTAAAAATTATTAATATTTTAAATATTTTGACACAATAGGGATTTAAAACACTAGGTTGGTTACTGTTCTTCTTGATTAGGTTGGTATTACTTCCTGTAAAAGATTTTCACTTTTAACTTTGACAGCGTTTTAAACGTACACGTTTTTAATAAATTGTTAAATATTCAAATTTCAATCTGTTGCTTTTCTTATCTGTCAACATGGGTATCGAAAATTACCCCGTTGTTATGGTAATATTTATAGCTATATCGTAAAATGATACTAAAACTGAAAATTCTTTAATCTAATTTGTAGGGTTACAATGTTGAGCAAAGAAAGCAATTTGATGCTTTCTCTCCGTTGCTTTTAACTAGATTTAAGCATTATTTTTAAGAAACATATGAAATACTATTTTAAGCACTCATTAGATTTATATAGGTAAGTGTGTAACTGCTCATTAATTTAACATATTCATTACTTAATCAATTTGTAGGTGATCGTTTTTCACCAATGTTTGTTAACTTTAAATTCACTTTAATTTTCTAAAGAAGGGAACAGTAACAATTGTTAGTTTCCCGAAACGTACGTAAAAATAAAATCTTTAATGTCAGTTATTTCATACAACTGTTTAGTACCATAATTGCACTTCAACCTTAATATTAAAATTTATACAGTTCATGAAAACAAATTTTTCATAATTATTAATTCAATTATTTACACTTCTTTTAATTGAATTGAATCCTCGCCAGATGTTTAGTTTTTGTTACTTTGGCTTTTAGGGGCAATATCAGTTGTTTCGTGCAACTACATTTTGTATTTTTGTCGACATTTCCTCTTTCAAAACGAACTTAGTACCAGAATGGCACTTCAATCTTAATATAATAATATAATAATATTTTTAAGATAATTACGCAACCTCTTTTATAAAAGTTCATTACGAAAATAGGCAACATTGTAAAACCAAAAACAATACTCTATGTCAACAGACGTGTAAAGCTTTATATCAGAGGGAGGTCAATAGACATGTATAGTAAATTTCACGTAAGTTTGATTGCACGTCATCGCCCGAACAAAATGACGTAGCAAATTTTTTTTTATTAGGAAATGAACTAAGTTGTTGTTGTTAGTTGCAGTAAGTTGGCAGAACCGAATTGTAGTTCCGCCTTGATGCCAAACCTTTTTCGATTTGTTTGACACTTAACAGCTATTACTTTTGTTGGTCTCGTCAAACGATCGTATTTTCATTTTTATTGTCTATTTACCCGTTTGAATTACTATTTCTTCCTACATTTAAAAAATCTGTTCTTTTCAGAACAAAATTTCAGTTCGTGTTGTTATATTTAATCGTGGAACTGCCGAAGCCGTTAGATAGTAAAGTGAACGAATTTGTAGCACATTTAATCAAGTACTTTGAGAGAGAACGTGATAATGCTGGTTCCTTTCTGCCTTTATCGGCTGTGCGAGAGGTAGGTAAACAATGTAATTACATAAAATGAAAACTGATTGATTGCAGCGAGTTGCGGAAGCATTTAAACTTAGCATTGGAACAGTTAGCCAAATTTTACAAGCTGTTAAAAGCAATACTGCTCTTACATTACTTAAAAAAAAGCGATCGTAGTAAGAAAGTTTTGAATGTAACTTAATTGACTATTGTCTCCATTCGGAACGTTACTTACAAGATGTACTCCATTAGTAAGATTAAAATTGTCATTGTTATATTTCATTTAACTAAATGTAATTTAAAAGGAACATGTAACTCTCATATCTGCCCATGAGAAAGTTCAAACTAAATAACTTTTCGAGGGAAATAAAGTAGCCTTTCATCGATTATTAAAACAAATCTGTTTTCAATGTTTGCAAGAGAAAGGATTCACTTTTTAAAATAATACAAGACAATAAAAGAAAATGTTTCCCACCAATTTGTTTTCCTAGATGAAACATGAATTACTTTACTTCCTCACCCAACGGATGAGAAGTACTGTATAGCTAAAAAAATTTTCAAAAATTTTTATTCGCCCAATCGCTTTAAAATGTTTGAAAACGTCCAAAAACAAAATTTGAGCAAAAAAATCTTGTGTTTGTGTCTGTCTGTGTGTGTACTCCATAACTTTCGAAGGACTTGGCACATCAACTTGAAAGGCACACATATAGATGTCAACTACCTAAAGCGACTTATTGTTTTTGGAGTGAGTAGGGTATAGAGAAAGGGGTAAAATTGAGGGAAATTTTTATCTTCTAGACTTTTTTCCTTTCTTGTCCCTATAATTTTTTGAAATATTTCCAAAAAACTGAGAACCCGTCCACACGATTTTTTTTTAATTTTGGTATTGGATAGAAAATCAAAGTTCTGATCGAAAAGCATTCTTGATTTTTTTGTAAAGTTAATCGTTTTGGAGTTATTTACAAAAACCAGATTTTTTAATGTGGAAATATTGATACAATTTGCAGCGTTTTTTTTTCAAAATGGTAGAATTGGTCGTACGTGGTAAGATGATGATAAGAAGCATTAAAACCAATTGCGAAAGGTGAGTTACTGAATTCTGTGTGTTTTAATGTATGTAATGCCCTGCGTTGCAGGTATATTATTCTTCATGCCGGTTGCGAAAACGGTTTTATTCATGGTGCTGATCTAATATTTGCTTCAAAAACTACTGGTGACTATCAAGGCGAAATGAGTCAATAAAGTGTTATACATTAGTTCGAAGAATAATTATTAAATAATTTACAAAATCCATCAGTAATTGTGGTAGATAACGCACCTTACCAGAATGCATTGCTATCAAAGATACCAAACACCTCCTGGTGAAAAAACGACATTAAAGTGTGGTTACTCAAAAATAATGTAGAATTCTCCGAAAATGAATTTTAATCCGAACGTTTTGTAAAGGTTGGACAGTAAGTACTTTGATTTCATTATTTGGACTATATAAACATTATTTTCTACTTGTTAGCAGTAAGCCATCTAAAGTGTACCGTGTGGATCACATAGCTTCGTTTTACGTTTACCTCCCTATCGCCGTACCTTAGTTCGATGGAACTAGTTTGGGGCATAGCAAAAATTATTAACAATAGACACATTGGTAGAGATAGCAGAACCATCAAACACTGCTTATGTATGTGTTGAGAGCATTGCAATTGGTAACTCCCGAAATGTGGCACAAATCAATCAAGCAATAATACACGAACGGTATAAACGAGAGAAACAATTAGATTTTGAAGACATTGCTCCCACAGTAATAAACTTGTGCGAAGGGGATGACAGTTCTAACAGTGATTCAGATAAACAGGTCACATGTACAGGTTGTCCCATTTTCGTATGTTTTACGGGGTATCTCGCTTATTTTTTAGGTTAGAACCTTGCGGTTTTCGCGACACCGTGGTATTTTTTAATGAAACCAAAGATGCACTAATCAAATTTGGCATAGCCATCTTAGTTTGTGTGCTACAGGGTGATTTTGGAAAAATTTCATTTTCAGTTATCCCCTGTAACTATTATTGTCAGACATATTAAAAAAGTAAAAACTGGTATTTGTAGATTTTTTACGTAGAATCCAGTGGCGTACTCAGATTTTCTTTAAAGGTCACGGTTTTTGAGATATTGACATAACCTACTTTTTTTTATGGGACACCCTATATATTTTTTTTAAATCTTTTTCCCCTTGCCAAGAGCTTTTCAAAAATATAGCGTAGTCTATATTTATTTTTATGAATAACGTGACAAAATGATTTTTTTCTATAATTTACCTTGATAATAGTGTATAGCCGTGGATAACCATGGTAACGCAAAAAACAAAATAATTGACGTTCTGCCATTACTTAGGTATTTGATTTTTGAAGTTTCTGCTTCTCTCAAATTATTCCTGGTTACATTTTCCCAAATTTAGTGCTGATATTTATTGTTATTCGTTGTTTTTGTTTATTGTTATCGTTCTTGTTCTTGTTGTTGTTGTTGTTGTTTAATTATTTTTTAATATGGCTCGAAACCAAAAATTTGTAAACTTTGAGAAATATGATATGAATACCTGCTCCATATTATCTAATGAAAACGCAGACCAGGCCCTAGAACTCTATCCGAACAGGTCAGTTAATCTTTACCTTAGAATTTATATTTATTTTATATACCTATTTTGTCATATAGATATCCCGAAAGAAGACAACCCGACAGAAGAATATTTCAAAAATTAAAATTTAATCTTTGCTAACATGGATGTTTTAACAAACCTCGACCCCGAGTTTATAACAAAGCTAACGAGGAATCAGAGATCAACGTTTTAGCAGTTGTTCAAGCCACTCCTGAAATCTCGTGCAGGAAAATAGATGAAGAGACGGGTGTGTCTAAAACAACAGTGCAAAGGATTAAAAAAAAACATAAATTCAAACCCTACAAGTATAAACTTGTTCATCATCTGCACCCTGGTGATGCTGAACGTAGTTTGGAGTTCTGCAATTGGTTTATAAATATGAAAACTCAGGACAACAATTTTGAAAAAAAAATAATTTGGTCAGACGAGGCACCTTTCACAAGTTCGGGAATTCTTAATAGACACAACTCGCGGTTTTGGAGTCAAGTAAACACTCACGTGATTTTTCCTACAGAGTGTCAAGGCAGGTTCGGATTTAATGTCTCCTGCTTTATTTTTAACCTAAAAATAGTTTACAAGATTTATGAAGAAAACCTAAACTCTAATGGGTACTTACAAATTCTACAAGAAAAAACTATGAACATTTTAGAAGATATTCCACTGGCTCAACTTAACGATATATTCTTCCAGCAGGATGGGGCTCCAGCCCAGTGCTAGAATAATACAAAACTGGCTAAATGAACGTTTTCCCAGGAGATGGATTGGAACAAATGGACCTGTTCGATGGCCACCACGATCACCGGATCTCTCGGTTTTGGATTTTTTTTGGGGTATTTAAAGAATAAAATTTTTTCAAGGCAATATGCAACAATTAAAAATTGCAACGGAAAATACTTTTGCAGAATTACGAAGACAATTATTCATTTTGGAAAATGCTATTAAAAGGATTAATAAACTTTGTGAAACTTGTAGGAGACATAATGGTCTGCAATTTGAACAGTATTTGTGATTAATTAATTATTTTGTTTTTTATTAATGTAAATTATAGAAAAAAATCATTTTGTCACGTTATTTATAAAAATAAATATAGACTATGCTATATTTTTGAAAAGCTCTTGGCAAGGGGGAGAAGATTTAAAAAAAATATATAGGGTGTCCCATTAAAAAAAAGTAGGCTATGTCAATATCTCAAAAACTGTGACCTCTAAAGAAAATCTGAGTACTTCACTGGATTCTACGTAAAAAAATCTACAAATATCAGTTTTGACTTTTTTAATATGTCTGACAATAACAGAGTTACAGGGGATGACTGAAAATGCAATTTTTCCAAAATTACCCTTTAGCACAAAAACTAAGATGGCTATGGCAAATTTGATTTCATTAAAAAGTAGCACGGTGTCGCGAAAACCGCAAGGTTCTAATCTAAAAAATAAGCGAGATACCCCGTAAAACATACGAGAATGGGACAACCTGTACACGAAAACTGTTCGTAGCGTACCATTTTATCACATACTGCGTGTGTTCACATTTAATCAATTATAATACATTGTATTATATGTAAAGGGTTCGAAAGAATTAAATGAGGAGCTTTTCTACAAAACACAACATGTCCAGATTTAAAAAAAAAGCGCTCGTAGATGGTATCACGACCTGTGTTAGCTGTAGAATATTACGAATCGTCAATTTTGAACAAAGCGGTAGAAGCCCCATTTAAAATACACATGAAAGTTAATTTTAGTTTAATGTTAATACGTAACATGTCCAGAGTGTTTACAGAATCAAAGCGTAACTTGTCCATGTAGCCATCAGTTATGGTTGAAGTTATAAGGGTTCATGTGCTCGCATGTCTTTGTTAAAACTTTGTGTTTTTTTCAATAAAAAAAATAATAAAAGGACGCTCTAGTTTATACATAACGTCGATCTTTGTGACAATAATGGATGGTGTATCAGTAAGTGACGTGACTGCTAACGGCAGTAGAAAACGTAGCGTAGTACAGAAAAAGCGAGGTTACAAAAGAAGAAAACAATGCAAGTCTTATTGTTAACTCATTTTGGTGCGTTTTGACTATGGATTTAATTCATTTAAGATACGAACCAAAGACCTACATTTAGAAAAGTGAAATTACTGATCTATGGATCCCAAATATAAAAAAATTCTGTACAGCAACATTCCAAAACAAATACTGATAAACACTAAAAAACGTTTATAAAGATAAGGATAAACTACAGGATGTACGATTATTTCATTTACTAGAAGTTCATTATCCAAAAATACATCGCGAACATGAAAACTCCGCTATTAAAAAACCTCACCACTTCCAGATAAAATACAAAGTAAAGAATTATCTTGTTATGATTATGCACTAGTATGTCTAACATTGTTACTATTGTAGATCTACACAAAGAAGCAAGCATTCTCCGTCTATAGAACTATTTTTGAAAAACTTTTGGAGGTGTACTGTTGTAGAATCTTATGGATTGCAAAAAATATTAATTCTGGCACGGAGTTCAAGGTGGAGATCGGTGGAAAAATAAAATGTCAAGGAGAAAGGGAAGAAGGTATACAATTTACAGGAAAGTTTAAAGGTGTTGAGAGTTATTGCAATAAGACCAAGTCCAAGATATTATACTTGAGTTATTTGCTCAATATAAACAAAATGTTTAAAATGTATAACTACACTGTAGGCCAAGATCTGAAAGTAAACTATTCGTTCTTCCACAAAATATTTTCGACAAAGCTTAATTTAGGGTTTGCTTCTCCAGCAACTAACGTTTGGAGTTACTGCCAACATCTAAAACACAAAACACTGTCGGCAGCTTGTGCCAGTTAGAAATGAATCATCTCGAAATCTGAGAGTACATAAACTAAGAGCTAAGCAGTTTCACTTTATGTTGAAGGGGGAAGAAGATGGTGCTGAATCATTTTGCTTTGATCTACAACAAGTACAACAACTGCCAAAACATCCAATTCGACAATGTTTATATTCACTGCAAATTGGGTTGTATGCATTTTGTATTGTTGACTTGAAAAGTTCGTGACCTCACTTTTACGTGTGGGTTAAAAATCAATGTGGCCGAGATTCAGATGCAACTGGTTCGGCAATTTTACATTTTTTAAATAATAGTAATTGGGATGGTGTCCATCTATTGCACTGGTGGCTTTACAAACATTTACCACGTGGCACTAATGAAATTTCGGTAGTTTTTCCAATAACAGGTCATTCCTATCTTCGAGCGGATGGGGCCTTCGGAAGAGTTGAAAAGAGTTAAGACGGCCTGCCGAAATCCTTTTACCTCAAGATTACCAAGGAATTTATAGAAAATTTTGACAAGGACACATATCAGGAACAGATTCACAAGTTTTTAACATGAAATCTTTGATGGATACTCTTAAAAATGTTAAATGACTAAGCGAACAAAAAATGTTGTTTTTCAAGAAATTTACAAATCAATCCAATAAAAGTCAAGTTAAATTTAACTGCGAGTTGAACTATAGATTCCAAGATAATTCGAAGCCTTTTATGACTCTAGCATAATACTTTAAAAATTTAAACGCTGTTGAGTTACCATTACTGCATTCTTCGAGAGGAAGGGTCGTTGATGTTTTACTAAAATACGTTTGAAGGTGTCTAAAGACCATGTTACTTTTAATGAACAACAAGATGAAGACGACCAGTTATGCCACTACTTAGAAGTAGATCAGGAATGAAAACATTAACTTTGGTTTAACCTACAGTCGTGTAGTATTTTCAATTTATAGATTTTTTTTGGTTTACAATTACATTGTTCTCATTTAAAAATAAATATTTTCGTTCAGCATAAAGCGCTTCTTTAATTCCTAAACTTTGTAAAACAAGATTCTGTTTTCAAAACACAAAAAGTCACTATCTGTTCATCAAAATGAAACATGTCCAACGATCCTTTTTGAATTTCTCTGAGATACAGATTTTTCACGAGTGATTTTTGTGTCCAAAAAGTCTAATGCACTTTCATAAATAAAAATAGTTAACACTGTTAGAATTGTGATAACATTGTCACAAACTTTTATGGTTTTCTCAAAAACTTTGTGACTTGTTGCGTTTTGTAAAAAAGTTCCTCATGTATCCAATAGATTTTACTGATGGATAGTTAACCAGCATGACATCGGTGTTTTCCTAAAACAGAGTATACATGTATAGTCTGTCATGTGTCCTTGATTTTGTCACATATTTGCCGATACTTTTCAAAATTATAAATTGTTTGTTAGTACTTAAAAAATTTCAGTACCTTTTTATTTAATAGGTTAATTAAATGAACGGGGTTTAAAAATACCAATGTGACGACAAGTGAAATTATTAACGAGGGCAGTAGTAACTTAGGCGTAAAAGCGTCCAATTTTGTTCGTGACGGTGACGTAGTGATTACCGCGGAACAACGTTGACCAAGGTCCGTGTCGAAGGAACTATCGTAGCAGGGTTCTTGTTCCCTCACTACCAAAATAAGGGATCATATGACTGTTCAACCTTCACGACACCAGTTTATCGTTACGTGCAGTTGGTCCATAGGGACTTATCGAGATTCAGAAAGTCGTTTAGTGTTTAAAAATTACCAAGTGCTTTCGGCTTTCGTCGTTCTCTGAAGAAGTATTCGATTTTTGCCGGAAAAATACAACGTTGGTTCCGAAGTTTCAAACGTAAAGTTCACAGTGCGCCGATAACGCAAATAATCTGCTGTAAATAAAAAACCGCTTTTAGTAATTTAAGAATATTAAGAATTATACATGATAAAAAATAACGCGCTGTAAATAAACCAGCCTTTGTGTATAGTTAACGGAGAATAAAAGTGCAAATATTAGTGTCCGCGCAATCAACTGGAGTTTTTAATCAAAACTCGAGATGAAAAAGAAGCAGTCACTAGCGCGAAGTTGCAAGCGTCGCCACAGCATCAATCATATTGTGGAGGTCGCCCTATCAGTCCATCGTAGGTGTCTGTGTAACAAAAGGGCCTTCCCAAAGGAAGGTAACATTTCTGTGTGTTTTTTTTTTTATTTTTATTGCTGTGATTGTTATCGTTATTTATTGTTACCCTGCAATTGAATAAAAAAAACTTAGAGGATGGAAACGTAAGTTGTCAGGGTTCGCGACACTAATAAAACAGATTTGATAAATAAATATTAAATTAAATAACACAGAAATAACTATAACTCGGAAAGCTAAATTAAAAATAATTGAAGCATTTGATCGAAAATAAATAACAGCAAGTCCGGTGAGTGGCGCGGAGCCAGGAATCGCGTAGGAAGCAATCTGGTTGAAAGGTGATTAAAGGGTATGTAAGTGAAAAATGTATATGTATATATATAAATTGAGATATTCATACAGTAACAATACGATCTATTATTTATATCTTTCTTGACTCTGTCTATATTTCTACTTCTTCCTTCCTTACATGTCGAGGCAGTAGACAAATAACTGTCCGGTAGTAGGACTATACTGTTAGTAGGGAATGCTACATCGTCCGGAGCACAACTTGGCCGGTAACCGGTCTGCTCGCTATGGTATTACTCAAGTGAACAATACAATTGCCTCGGATCGACCTCGATACAAGGAGCGGTCAAGGTCGAAACAGACACATCCCGTTGCTGACGACTGTGCAAGGAATGAATGGCGAGTCGGTACGCCGAATGTTAGAAGTATGCAAGGTAAAGAATCTGAAATTGCGAATGTAATGTACGAAAGACACCTTGATATTCTGTGTGTCAGAGACAAAGCGCAAAGGAAAGGATGCTGTGGATATGGAGGATGGTAGCCTAGCACTATGGTCAGGAGTTGAGACTGATGTGCATGGCGTAAAAGGAGTTGGGGTGATCGTAAGTGAAAAAACGAAAAGATGTGTTAATCAGTAAGAATTGATATCTCCTCGGGTAATATGGGTTAGAATGAAAGAGCTTCGAAGAATTTTTCTTATTGCATGCTATGCACCGGTGAATGGAGAAAGAGGCCAGGAGCGTGAAAACTTCTGGAATGAAGTAGAGAACGTGTTAAACGTATGTAAGCTAAACGAAAGAGTGATGGTAGTGGGGGATATGAACGGATGGGTGGGTGTACAGAGAGAACATACCGAACGCGTTCTAGGAAAATTCGAGACCAAAGAGTCAATGAGAATGGTTAACGCCTAGTGAACATCCATGGGAATAGAAGCCTGTTCGTATCCAATACGTGATTTAACCATAAAAATGTGCATATGTATACATGGCAAAAGTATGACAGACTTGATAGTGTATGATGAAGGGCTTAGAAACCTAGAGAAACACACAAAAGTAATGCGCGGATCGGAGTGTGGATCGGGCCACTTTTTTTGGTTATATCTAGAGGGTGTTTAGGACAAAAGTACGTCTGGAGACGGAAAGAAAACGTAGTACGGACGTCCACGATTAGGATAGACAAACTAATGGATAATGGTGCGAGAATAAAATACGCAGATGCTGTAAGTAAAGAGTTGTATGTCTGGAAAAGTGGGAACGAACAAATGATAATACGAGTTGAAAGTGCATGGATAAGCTTGAAAAACTGTATGCAATTATGCCGAGATATGTGAAGGCGACTGTGGTAGACAGAAAAATGTGTTTAGTGGAATGAGTCGGTAAAAGGGCAGTATGTAAGAAAAGATGCGTACAATGAGCAATGATTGCTGCAAATTGAGAAAAAAAGAGTATGGTGTACAGAAAGGTAAAAAGAAGCGAAGGAGGCAGTGAGAATAAGTAAAGAGGAAGTGATGGCTGTGGAAGGAGGAAATGCAGATGATTTTGAAAGGAACAAAATTCTGTAAATGGGTCAAATACAAAACGTGACCCAAAACAGAATTAAGTAGTGTGAAGATAAGACTGCAGGTTAAATAAGGAGAAGTAGAAGGACATGTAAACTGAGGATATTAGTAAATAAGGAGGGAAGAGTACAAATGTTGAAAAACGTAAGGAAAGCTGTGAGAAATCACTGGTAAATGCTAAAGTATGGGGATCAAAGCTTATACGAAGATTGTGAATTATTCAATGTATGCTTAAGTGTGGAAATGCCGAGAGATTGGAAGAGCGGATAATGGTACCACTGTGTAGTTAGGCGATGGAATAAGTTTGCTCAGCGTACCTGGAAAGTGTTTGGAAGAATACTGATTAGATAGGACGATAAGAAACAAAACATGATATGGGATGATGGGCTTTATGGCGTGTTGTAAGTGTGTTGATAAGATGGTTGCTCCCCAGCAGGTGAATGAAAAGTGTTTAAGGGTAAAAAGGAAGCTGTACTGTGCGTTTGTAGATCTGGAGAATGCATACGACAGAGTGTATAGGGAGAATTTGTGGGAAATATTAAATGAGTATGGCGCAAATAAAGGTCTAATAAATGGAATAAGGGCAGTATACTACGGTAGTCGGGCATGTGTTAGGGTGAGAGGAGGTGTAAATGAATACTTTAATATTGAGCAAGGAGTGCGACAAGGCTATGTGATGTCACCGTGGTTATTCAATGTATACATGGATTAATGTGTTAGACAAGCATGTAGCGATACAAATGGTGTAATGGTTGGAGACGTAAATGTACCACTTCTGGTATATGCAGATGACACAGTCTTATTAAGTGACAGTGCGGATGAGCTACAAGCCGCTGTGAGGAAGTTTGATACAGTCTGTGAGAGCATGGGCCTGAAAGTAAACGTGAACAAAACTAAGATTGTAATGTTCAATTGGGAAGGTGGACAGGAGAGTAGAGTATTTACTTTGCAAGATGAAACTGTGGAGCAAGTGAACGAGCTGGTATATCTCGGCAGAATATTTACTGCCGATGGTACAATGGAGGCCGAGACTGGACGAAGGGTCAATGCTGGAAGGAAAGTGATTCGAAGTATATGGACGATAATGAGAAACGAAAACATGAGCCTAGCTGCGAAACGAGTAATCTTTAATGGCGTGTTTGTCAGTTTGTCCCGTCAGTACTGTATGGAAGTGAGACATGGGTATGTCAAAAAAAGCACGAAAGAAAACTAAATTCCGTGGGTATGAGATTCCTGAGAAGCGCATGTGGTAAAACGAAAGATAAAGAATGAATGCATAATGACGGTGTGTGGCGAGAAAACACTATGATGGATAGATATAAAAGTAGTACATTACGTTGGTTTGGTCACATTGAGAGAATGAACAACGCAAGATTAACGAAACAAATATATATGGGTGAGGTTAGAGGAAAGGCTGGGCCTGGTAGGCCACGTAAAACTTGGCTGAATGTAGTAGAATGTATGATAAAGGTTATTGTTATTTCGTTTCACTGGCAGTAAAACGAAATAACAATAACAATATACCGTAACAACTTTTTGATTTAAACTACTACTATGTAAAGTACACTATAGATGTTAAGACAAGCTTAAATACAAAATTTTAAGTCGTACGAGTTTTCGTTCTCGAGTTATCGTGGGTATTAAAATACACGGACGCGGTCACGGACACGGACACGGACACGGACGCGGACACGGACACGGACACGGACATGGACACGGACACGACACAGGACAACGGACACGGACACGAAAACGACACTGGATGCAGAGAACACAGGTACAGCGATACGGAACGGACGAACAGACGCGGACGACAGACACGGACACAGGACACAGGACACGGACACGACACGGAGCACGACACAGGACACGGACACGGACACGAACAGACACGACGCGACACACGGAGCGACGACAGACACGACACGGACACGGCGACAGACGGACAGACAGACACGACACAGACACGACACGGACACGACACGGACACGACGACAGACACGAACACGGACACGAGACACAGACACGCGACAAACGGACACGACGCACAGGAACACAGGACACGACACGGACACGACACAGACACGACACACACGGACACGGACACGACACAGACACGACACGACGCGACACGGACACACGGAACAAACAGACGACGACGACACGACACGACACGAAGACGACACGACCGACAGAACGACACGACACGACACGACAGACACGACACGGACACGACACGACACGACAGACACGACACAGACACGACACGACACGACACGACACGGACACGGACACGGACACGGACACGACAGACACGGACACGACACGGACACGACACGACACGACGACAGACACGACACGACACGGACACGGACACGGACACAGGACACGACACGACACGGACACGGACACGACACGACACGGACAGACACGGACACGGACACGGACACGGACACGGACACGGACACGGACACGGACACGGACACGGACACGGACACGGACACGGACACGGACACGGACACGGACACGGACACGGACACGGACACGGACACATTCATTCATAGTAGGCCACGTTGTACCTGATCCCCGGGTCTGGAGTACCTCGTAAGTCCATCGAAGGTCTTCCGTTGCGGATTTCCTTCCCCTAATGTTTGTTAGTATATAGTATAGAGGGTAAACGGTCACCACGATAGTAGCCACCTACTAACGTGGAAGGTAACTAAATACAACTGGGTTGCATCCAGCGTCCCGAGGTGGGGCAGTAGTGACCGATTATCTATACAGCACGCGGACCTTGGCCTGATCCAATACACGATAGGATTTGGGATCTTTATTGAGGTTTTCTCCTTTTGTTCGGGGCGATTGAACCAAGACCCCCCTGCACATGAAACAGCCACAAACGACACACTTGCATGGTTTGGTGGTTATACTTTCCGAGAGGAACGTAACCAACACCATTTACCTCGGTATACAACGTGATAGCTTGGCACAAGGAGAATTCTTATCTAATTCTACACTAGACCTCTCTACCCAAAAATCAGCGTCATCGTTGACAATTAGTTGTCTTGGAAAGTTATGTTAGTTGAAATTATAACTACTTATAAATTCATTCGTAACAAAGCACACTAAACTAAATCAACATTACTAAGATTTAGCTGTTCAATCTGAAATTAAGATACATCGACAACCAAACTCAAGACGTTCTCAACTAAAATACTGAGATTAAATTATTTCAAAGGTACCTTTATCAAACCAATGAAATGCGTTTTGGTTGATATCTGCTTGAGAGAATTTCGTTCAAAAGCGTCCTTGTGAAAGTATTTCCAGTTAAGATAATATACACAAAACTAAATTATTTTATTATAACGCTGAAATGAAAAAGTTTAAGCAAAAACCACACTTTGTAATGTACCCCATTAATAACTCAAAAATAATGTAGAATTCTTAACGAAGCAAAAATCAGTTCATCACACCGTTTTGATTATTTATCAGAGAAATTATGCTCCACAACACTACAAAAATAAAAACGCGTATTACAAATATCCAGTTCTATCAAAGAATCCAATGGAATGATTTAGTTTCCTTTCACCCTGTTATGGGACCAATTTAAAAATAAATGTGATAGTTGTATTCAATAACGAATGTTAGGTACAATTATCATATGAATTGTTTTTTTATACGTTGATTCAGTTAATAAACTTTGCCAACAGTTTTTTTAGTATATGAAGTGCCCAAATTATTGTATTTGACAGTGCCACTTAATTCACCGGTGGAAAATTTAAGATCTAAGTAGACGCATATAACGTTTAGAAAATATGGTTTATTGCAACATACTACCCTCAAGATAATTTGTGCAAAGGTCAAATCGCACTATCGGGGCTGCAAAGTAAAGTTGTATTGATCAAAACCACAAATCGTGGTATAAAAATATTTCCAAAATCCAGTTTGCGTTAAATTCATTAAAACACAAAATTACTGGTTACAGCCTTTGTTTTTTAAACTACGGGAAAGTAGTCTGTATTATAATGGAAAATCTGGAAATGTATAAATACCGCCGCAATTGAACTTGTTTCTTCCAGACACACACACCCTCACTTTTTTTTATTACTATTACTATTTATTACCGTACATCTTAAATGTAGTGTAAACTCGCGTAATTTGATGTAAGAACGCACGAATGTTTAGAGAAGCTTTTCTATTTTAATATTTTTCTTTGTCTTTTACGTATTTGAAAGGTTTGTGAATTTTTTTTGTATCTTCTAAAACAAAAATGAAGCATTTGTTGTTGATCGAAGTGAAATGGAAGTTTAAAAGGGAAATGTGATTTACATTTTTGGTATCGATGTTTAGGAAAACCCTCTTACTAATTTGAGTGGAAGCATTTGTTAGTGCCTTTGTAAATAAGGATAGTTTTATACAAATAAACGTTTTCGTTATTTTAGATTGGGTGAATTTTGTTAAATCAAGTTAACACTGCATTATATAAAATTAAATTAAAGAACGCATTCAAATTATTACATTGTATGGTACAATTTTTGCAAAAGGTGAAGTTTCTGTTGATAAGAGTTTAGTTTTAAACAAAGAATTTGGATTCTATGCACGTTAAATTTAACGATGATTTTCGTCGAGATTCTCTTTGGTGCGTGTATAAAGTTACTTAGATAAGGTTTAGAGAAAAGGTTCTGTTGACGATGCCATTCCTCCCGACGATTTTCGAGTTTGAATTTGTGGATGTGAATACTCAGAAAATTTGAGTACCTTTCCTTTAATTAACTAATTTAATGGAAGGGGTTTAAAAAGCCAACGTGGCGACAAGTGAAATTATTCACGAGGGCAATAGTAGTTTAGCGTAGAAGCTTCCAGTTTTTTTTTGTGTTACGAGACCAGATTATCGTTGCGTGAAGTTAGTCCATAGGGACTTATCGAGATCCAAAAGGTATTTAGTGTTTAAAGTTACCAAGTGCTTTTGTCGTTCTCTGGAGAAATCTTCGCTTTTTTTCCAGAAAAATCCAACGTTCGTTCCAAGGTTTCAAACGTAAAATTTACAGTTTCGCCGTTAATTGAATAACCTGCTATAAATTAACCAGTTTTTTCGTTAAGTTAAGGGTAATACGTGTTAATCAGAACTTGTACATAATTAGCTAAAAGTAATATGTATAAATCAGAACTAGGTCACATTAAGGTAAAGGTAATTATTAGCGTGTTAATGTGTACATACAACCAATTGAAATTTAATCATAATGCGATTCGAAAGAAAGCTCGCCATTAGCTGAATTGTACGGAGAGCTGCTAGCGTCGTGTTAACATCAACCAGATGACTGTGTAACAAAAGGACATCCTCTACGTACGGTAAGATTTCTGTGTTTTTTATTATTGTGGTAGGTGATGAAAGCTAATAAATTTATGGTGTGTAATTTGTATTCTTTTGTTATTCGTTTGTCTAAACGGTTGAATGCGCCTTTTTTTTAAGATTAATCTTTTTGTTGGTTTATCGTCCAAATTGTGATACAGACGTATACATCCGCATTATTATCTAAATGGACTAAATGCGTTTTGAGCACGCCATTTTTTTGTAAAAAGGAAAGTAACCATTTATTATCTTTATAGTATATTTTAATAGAGGTCATCGTGAGCTTGCTAGTTTCAATGTTATTAGGTAACCTGGGTGATAAGATTGTCAAATTTGTGTTGACAATTCGATGATTCTGTTTTTTATTCATTCTATCACATTACATATCTTTAGGTTATTGCACTTGTTTTTTTATGTGAACCTATTATTGCACAGCATCTACCGACACGCGTTTTTATTGTATATCGTTTTTTTTCAATTTTCTCTTCGAATTAACGTCATTGTGTTTATTTTTAAATAAGGCAATTACGACCGAGAGCTTTTCAAGTGATCATTTAATTTTAGCGTAACATATAGAGGCCGACAAATCACTGCATATTAGTTTTTTTTATGATTTGAGCATAATTAATTACGATTTGCGGAATTCCATTTCAAGTGGTTGTGTACAGAATTAAGTGTTTTTTTTTGTTGTTGCAGTGAAATTACCTTGAGTCGAATTTTCTAGTAACATAGCGTAACAAGAGATTATTGTTTGTTATTACCAAATTATTGATTAATGTGTTTTTGCGGAACGCAATTATTTTAGTTAACCGTGCAAATATTGTTTAAGTCTTTCAGGTTGGCGAGATCTTCTAGTCCCAGTGCCGACTGCGAAGATTAGGTTTAGGTAAGCGAGTTATTTGAGTATTTTGAGCAAGCTGTGAACTCACGTAATTAGGCATTCCAACCCATATCGTGACATTTAAAATGCTCTGGCGCCCTTTTCCGGTTTTATGTCGTTTCAATCCATATTTGGACTTATATAGGATAAACTATCCTATTGTGCGCAAAATTTAGTACACCGATCCTACCCCAACCGCTGGCTAATCGAGCAAAAGCCAAGTTTATCAGTTATCTCGTTTTATTGCCAGTTTGTACCGTAACAATGGAATAGAGCCTAGAAGTGGACAGTAGAAAAAATGTTTTATACAAAAGTTGTTTGAATTCATGCACACTATAACCTACAAATATGTTCGCATATACATAATGTTCCATAACAGCGGTGCGAAACCTATTATAATTTTAAACAGAATGGTTACAGTTTTCACTGCGGATTTCCTTTCTATTCTGAAAAACAACCACTTTCTATTATACATGTCGTATAGCTAAGTTTAACCGTTTTTGAAATATTTGTACTTTTAGATAAAAATTATCATTTTTCGTCCCATAATTATTTTGAGGTTACTGCCCAATCTATGAATTTGTAACTCCGCTTGTAATTAGTGCAAACATTGATATGTTAAGAAATATTATGACTTATTTAATGTTGATACGGAGTGTACCAGAAATATAAATTTATATTTTTTCGTTTTAAACGTAAATAACTATCTTATCTTAAATAGAACACTCTGTATATTATTATATTATTCGAAACAAAATTGAAATACCTACATTTTTTGTGATTAAAAGAATGTTGTTTATCTGCAACGATTTTTGAAATATTTACAATTTTAAGATTTTTATTTTAATTCTTTGTGGTATAATCAATGTGCGCCCTGTATAATATCGGGTATATTGACCAGAAAGCGATCATAATAGTTGCCATACTTAAGCAAATGGTATAATTTTTGTATTACGTATGTGAGTGAGAATGTAATTTCATAAAAAATCTTTTAATAGATATAAAAATAATACTATGAAAAAAGAAACTTTTAAAAAGCACACTTTCATTTACGCGTAGAAAGTGCATTAAAAAGGAGAAAATTCATTTCTTTGTAGAAAATGTGATTAAAAATCTTTATGACTACAAATAAAAGTGATAAGCTGATGATAATTAATTTCTCTCCGTCACATGTTTATCATAGGAGTGCCCCACGACTTTACTCTTAGTCGTAAAGATTATCGATCACATTTTGGTGCAAACAAAACAATGCTTTTCTCCTTTTTAGATGCACTTTCTACGCGTAAATGAAAGTGTGCTTTTTAAGATAGTTTCTTTTATCGTACTATTATTTTTATATCTATTAAGTTTTCTATGAGATTACATTCTCACTCACATACCTATTACAAAAGTCGATACATTTTCCCCATTATTTAAGTATGGCAACTGTTATGATCGTTTTCTGGTGAATATACCTAATATTATACAGGGTGCACATTGACCTTAGTCAATGTGCACCCTGTATAATATTAAATTAAAATAAAAATCTTAAAATTGTAAATATTTCAAAAACCGTTGCAGATTGACAACGTTTGCTTATTACAAAAAATGTAGGTGCTTCAAGCTTCTTTCGAATAATTTAATAATACACAGGGTGCTGTTTTAAGATAAAATAGTTGCATCTAAAACAGAAAACTATAAATTCATATTTCGGGTACAACCTATATAAACATTAAACAGTGTCATAATATTTCTTAAGATATCAATGTCTGCGCTAATTACGTGTGGAGTTACAAATTCACAGATTTGGTAGTAACCTCAAAATAAATTTTTGAACTACCATGGGAAATGATATTTTTTTATCTAAAAGGAAAAATATTTCAAGAACGATGAAGTTTAGATGTATGACATGTATGGAATTGATTGTTTTTCAGAGTAGAAACGAATTCCGCAGTAAAAACTATACCATTCCATTTAAAATAATACAGATAGGTTATATATGGAACACTGTACATGCGAAAATATTTTTAGGCTATAGCTTGCTTGAATACAAGCAGCTTTCGTATAAAATATTAAATAGAAAGTTTAATACAGAAGATGCGTATAAGGTTTAGAAAATATGGTTTAATCCAAGGTACCATCCTGAAGCTAGTTTTGTGGAAAAGTCATATCTCACTATAGCGACCGCAAAGCGAAGTTGCATCGATCAAAACTACAAATCGTGGGATAAAAATATCTCTAAAATCAAGTTTGCGCTAAATGCATTAATCCACACAATTACTCGTTGCAGCCTCTGTTTTTTAATTTTCCAGAAGGTAGTCTGTATTAACGGAGAATACTATGGACAAGTATAAGTAACGGGAATACTGTACTTGATCCTACCAATCGTAGTGAGTACGTTATAGCTAAGTGATACATTACCGCCCTGAGCGAGAAGTTTGACTCGCGACGCGTAGCGGAGCGCGGCTATCTCGCGAGAGCGGCTATGTCACTTTGTGTTCGAATTATACACATGATTTTTTCTACAGCCGGTATCTTTATAAAGATGTTTGGTAAAAATTAATAATTATGGATAACCTCAAATTTGACAGTTCAGATTTCAAAACGCACTACTTTGCGCACCATATGTGTTTTAGTAAGAATATTTGTTAAAAACTTTTTATTTTTACAAATTTTCTTCTTTTCGTAACAAACTTATTATAAAAGAGGTAGCATAATTATCCTTAAAAAATGTTCTCATCAAATTTATTACATTTCTTATAATTTCCATTTTGTAGGTTGGAAGGTCATGTGGTGCTCCACACCAGATATTTATTGTACGAGAACGATCTAAACATCACGTGCTACTCACAAAATTGTCGACATCCGTCAAGTACCCTCCAAACGCATACTGTTGTCAAAAGTCGCAGAAACAGTAGACGTTTCTTTATTAAGATTTCCATGGTGACTAAGCAAGCGTTTTAATTACTTTGCCGCTAGGCGAGCGACAAAGTTGCGCTTTCTTTTGTAAGCGCAAAATTGTACTTTTCGCGCGATGGTAGAAAAAGATATTGTCAATTTAAAAAAGTGTATGAACACATAAAACTACGAACTATTATAATCTCAGAAAACGCGATGTTGGCAGTAAAGTATAACGTAAAAATAAAACTCTTTCTAATCGATACAATTTCTTGAGTAAATTTGCACTCAAGTATGTACTAAGACAAAAAAATTCCAATTTGATGCATGAATTAAAAAACGTGGGCGAGATGCTGATAGATGGCATGTCAAAGATCTCAAGATCTATCGTGCGTCAAATTCAGTTATATCAGTAGGCTAAACAGTAACGGAACTGTAATTGAATTAAATTAAGCTATGTTAGAATGTATTTGCATGAAAACTAGTTCTAGAATTAAGTAATTAAATTAGTAACTTAAGAAGGTAAAATACAATCATGAGTTAGTTAGAAGTTCAGAGTAGATTGTAGACCTCTCCAATTGAGATTTTATCAGACAATCCTAAATTTAACTTACGGATTGCGGATATACGCAGATAATTATTTCAAACCAACGTATTAGTAAGATCACATTGTGTGTTCTACTGCAGTAGATTTAATTGTAGAAAAAAAACAATCTAAAATTTTTGTTCATTGGTATGGGGTAGTGTAATGTTTCTAATTTTGTAAATTTAAATTAAATACAAAGTTGATAATTTTTTAAGTTTAATTGAAAATCAAAAAAAATTAAACTAAAACGTAAAGTTTCTAATTCTCTTTAAATTAAAAACACAATAAAATATAATGTACTTATACCGTTTTGGTGTAATGCAGAAAATACAATTTTTAAATCGACGAAGCCGAGTTAAACCGAACCAATGCGGGGTAGTCCGTAAGTAATGTTTCGAAGTGAAATGATACAGGGTGTCCAACTTCCAAAAAATATGTTCAGTTTTGAAAAATCTCCAAAACGAAAAAGAAGGTTTTAACCTATTAATACGTTTTTACTATGTACCGGGTGGCCAACTAAGAACGGCCGTCGGCCATATCTCAGGAATGGATTACAGCACAGGTTCGGGAAAAAAATGTTTATAACAAAAGTGGCCTCGAGAAACGCCTGGAAATTATTTTCAGAATTTTAGGTCCACCGCTATTTGACAGTTAAAATTTTAAAAAAGCCAAATTTTTCAAAATTTACTCAATTAAGGGGCATATTAAATATTATAATCAGATTCCTCGACAAATTCTGCATATTTTTTATTTGACAAGTTTTAGTCTCTTCAAATAAGGGGTGGGGAGAGTGGGAACCTTGTTACGAAAAAACGCCTTTAATTCAGGTTCTGCTTGACCGATTTTAATAAACTTGATGTTGTTTGAAAGAGCTTTGTTAAACAATAGATAATTTGTAAATTTGAAGCAATCTGATTAATAGCATAAATGCTAGAGGGCGCTGTTTAATATTTTTTTAATATTGTGTTTTCTCTTTACAATTTTAAATGGAAGCATAAACATTTAAGTAGGTCTTTAAAAAGTAAACTAAATTAGTAATAAAACACTGAAAACCGCAAGTCGATATCTTTTTTCTATTCTGAGATATCGTAAGAAACAGGTAAATGGCGGGAAATGTTCTTCCAACGTCTAGTAGGCTAGTTCATATTAACGGAATTATTAAATTTAGCCTGGATGAAAAGATCTTACATTGCTATGCAGTAATTTAAACTGTTAATCATACTAATGTTATGGTTGCCGCTAGATTACCTAAATGTAATGCTGTCGCTACTAACAATGAGAACAAATTATAAAATAATAATGTGATAAATCTAATTTTTTTTTTAATTATATAAGAATGTTATATTTGTTTTCAAGCGATGTGTTAGTAAATCAAAAGCATAAAATATCAAGAAAAACCGATATTTGCCCAGCAACAACAAATACAGTTTAAAATAGGAATTACGATTTACTGATGACAACAAAATTAGTAAAGAGGGTCATGTAAGATATAAAATAAATTCCCTGTTGAAAACAAGCAAGCTATGATTTTCACGCATATGTCAAAAATTATTCATCGTGTTGCATTTAATAGACTTTCTTTATCTTTTCGTACCAAAATCATTCTTACAAATGAAGAAGCATTTGATATGTTGGCAGTTTATTTTGAATGTATGAGAAATGCAACCGTTGCTGCTAGAGTGTATGCACTGCAGTACCCAAACAGACGGCATCACAGCAGAAGAGTTTTTCTCCGACTCGTACACCGTGTGCGTACTACTGGAAATGTGAATCTTCCTGTGTACCAAAGACAACGCAGAGGTAGAACAGAGGAAAACGTTATTAATGTTTTAGCTTATGTAAATGTTAACCCTCATTCAAGCACCAGAGCTATAGCTAGAGACTTGGGGATATGTCGAACCACCGTCTAGTTTCAATAAAATACCAAATTATTTAATGAAATTATCTTATGCTAGGTGAATAGATTTTAACTAACAACATGATGATTAAGTGAGGCAAAGTAAAGTAAAAAGGTACCAATAATAAAAAATAATGAGAGGCCGGTCGAAAAAAATTCATAATAACATTATGAGAGTTAATGCATTTAAAGTCCTTTTTCGTTTACTAACAACGAAGGACTTCAATGTGTCTTATTGATCTGATTACTTTATAATATATACTAGTTTAGATTGCACCCATATCACATGGTCCTACACCATAGTTTGAATACTCAAGATTTCGATACCAGGTTGGATTTTTGCAACTGGCTCTCAAACATGATACACGACGATCCTGAAATACTTTCACGAATTATGTGGGCAGATGAGGCTACTTTTCATAGTGATGGTAGTGTAAATCGACATAATATGCACTACTGCTCTGAAACGAATCTCCACTGGATGCAGGAGGTCCAACATCAGGGTCGTTGGTCTGTAAATGTGTGGTGCAGGATTCTAGGTGGAGAAATAATTGGGCCTTTTTTTTAATGAGACTGTTAATGGAGAAAGATATTTAGATTTCTTAAGCAACAAATTGCTACTTCTGTTAGAAGACGTACCCTCGGCCATTCGTCGTGATATGTTCTAGCAACATGATGGGTGTCCGACACATTATTCTAGAGATGTTCGGAATTTCTTAGATCAATCATACCCTGAAAGGTGGATAGGACGTGGAAGTTTATTTATTTGGCCACCAAGGTCTCCAGACCTAATTTGTTTAGATTTTTATTTGTGGGGGCGAATAAAAGATCTCGTTTGAGCCGATAGACCCTCAACAAGAGCTGACATGATTGAAAGAATACGACAGACAATACGAAGTATTTCAAGGGCAGACATTGAAACTGCTGTTCTCTCCACCCGTCAACGATTGATTTCATGCATTAAAAATGATGGCCGACATTTCGAACGCCTAGGGCGATTCTAATTACGTAGTTATTTATTTAAGGTTTTAATTGTTAGATTTATCACATTATTATTTTATAATTTGTTCTCATTGTTAGTAGCGACAGCATTACATTTAGATAATCTAGCGGCAACCATAAATTTAGTATGATAACAATTTAAATTACTGCAGACCAATGTAAGATCTTTTCATCCAGGCTAAATTTAATAATTTCCATTAACGCGAACTAGTCTACTAGACGTTGGAAGAACAATTCCCGCCATTTACCTGTTTCTTACAATATCTCAGGATAGGAAAAAGATATCGACTTGCAGTTTTCACTGTTTTATTACTAATTTAGTCTACTTTTTAAAGACCTACTTAAATTTTTATGCTTCCATTTAAAATTGTAAAGAGAAAACACAATATTTATGTTATTAATCAGATTGCTTCAAATTTACAAATTTTCTATTGTTTAACAAAAGCTCTTTCAAACAATATCAAGTGTATTAAAGTCGGTTAAGCAGAACCTGAATTAAAGGCGTTTTTTCGTAACAAGGTTCCCACTCTCCCCCTCCCCTTATTTGAAGAGACAGACTAAAACTTGTCAAATAAAAAATATGCAGAATTTGTCGAGGAATCTGATTATAATATTTAATATGCCCCTTAATTGAGTAAATTTTGAAAAATTTGGCTTTTTAAAATTTTAACTGTCAGATACGCCTTCTAGCGGTGGACCTACAGTTCTGAAAATAATTTCCAGGCGTTTCTCAAGTCAACTTTTGTTATAAAAATTTTTTCACGAACCTGTGCTATAATCCATTCCTGAGATATGGCCGACGGCCGTTCTTAGTTGGCCAACCGGTACAGTGGCGCAGAACGCAAGGACTATAGCAATATTTTAATCCCCAATTTCTACGCCACTGTAGTAAATTGTTTTTTTTAAATACGAAACCTTGATATTTTCAGACAAGAAAAGTATACTTTGTCTAAGTCGATAGGTTTAACATTTTCTAAGATATTTGCATTTTTAGTATTTATTACCAACTGTTTAGGCAGGTGATTATACGAATTATATATATATATATATATATATATATATATATATATATATATATATATATATATATATATATATATATATTATTTAATATTGAGAAGAAAAGCTTGAATTTACTTCACCAAGTTATGTATATAATTAATTGGAACATAATTAAAGTAAACGCGGCAATTGGCAAGTGCATAAATGCGTTGTAGAAGAAGGGATCAGTTGTTGACATGACAGTTAGGTTTAAGTAAGGAAGCGGTCAGAAGTACTAGTAGTTACATTGTTATGGTCGCTGCGGCATGACTGACAAATTAATAGTCACGATGCCCTCTAACTTAAGAAAATAAAGCCTAAATTAGCTAGTATTGTGCTTTATTAAATTAACAAATGGTTAAGGTGATAAAAGTGCGAATATGGTCAAATTTGCGATAGAAAGGAAGGTGGCGTAATAATTTAAACAAACGTGTTTATACCTATCAGAAATCGAGATCCTTTATTGGGTTAGTTATTGAACCATAAATATAAAAGACGACAATTGCTCCAGTGTAATAAATCAATACACAAAAAACAATAGCTATAAGTAATAAATGGACTTCTAGTAAGAAGTAAAGTTTGATTAGTAGGCGGAAATTGGAACTGTATTAATCCGCAACAAAGGTCTAAAGACAATATTGGGGGAACAAAGAACGCTGCTTCAGGGCTAATGTAAGAGCAACGATATCAACCCATTTGAGGCCTCAGGATGTGACAAATTAGATTTTTAACTGTGTAATAGAAAAATAACCTTTGTGTTTTATTTTTCTTTAAATGTATGTTTGAATATCAAGACTGAACGGAAAATATTCCTTTCACTGCTGAAAAAAATTATTTCTGCATGTTAGTCATTAAGAATACGAAATATAATAGAATTGGTTTTTATAACATATATTATTGTAAACAAAGCATTTACTCATTTTCCGAATTTTAGTATAGTTAAACGAATGAAACATTTGATCTATTTTTATTATTGACTATTGCGAATATTAAAAGCTTATACAAATACTGAATATATGAGTATTGAAGGAAGTAAATTCAATACAGTTACATATATACTAAGTGACATAAAAGGAAGGACACCCAGTAATAATGAATATATTGTAAACATTTTTTGGGAATATGTTTGTTTATGTTAAGATAAAAAACGATCAATCTTTTAGCCATATTACTCTAGCGGTTTTTGCGTCAACCCCTTTCAAATAGATTTACGATCACATAGCCTTAAAATCATGTGCAGCTACAGTTGTCATTTAAGACATGTAAAGCACATTACGAAAGCTTCTTTAATTGAATTACGATGCCTCGAGTGCGAAGACGCCAAAATTTTCGGCAGTTAATCGAGTTTGATAGGGGTCGAATTGTGGGCTTACGAGAGGCTGATTTGTCTATAGCCGATAGAACTCAACGGAGTTTAAACATTGTGGCAGTCCGTGTTCGGGCGTAGAATCAAGAGGGCTGTACACGAAAAGCGAGAGGTACATGACGTCCCCGAAGAACCACAGAAGCCGAAGATCGCCGTCTTAGAGTATTGGCTCTACAGGACCGCGTCTCGTCTACACGGGCGATTGCGGACCAGTGGTTTGCAGAACATGGAAGGGCGATTGGGATGCGAACTGTTTATCGCCGGATAAGAACCTCTGGACTCTTTTCATACCGTCCCCATCTTGTGCTACCACTGACTCCTACCCACCGACGTGATCGTCTAGCGTGGTGTAGAGAACGGGCAAATTGGGACCAAGAATGGATTCAATTGTCTTCAGTGATGAGTCCAGATTTTGTTTGGGCATGTATGACGGCCGCGCAAGGGTGAGAAGACGGCGTGGTGAAAGACAAGATCCCAATTTTCTGTGGAAAGGTATGTGCACTATACAGTTGGAGTTATGGTACGGGGGGACATTGCTATTGGAAGTAGGTCACCTTTGTACCTTATGTTCAGACCATCCCCAACAGCACATTCCAACAAGACAACGCACGGCCTTATGTTGCTAGGCTTTGTTTGGCTAATTTTGAGGCCAATCAAGTTGCTTTGTTGCCTTGGCCACCGAGATCTCCCGATTTTTCACCCATTGAGCATGTCTGGGATATTATGGGAAAAAGATTACTCAATTTACTCCCCGAAACTCTAGTAGCTCTGCAACATGAGTTACAGATAGCATGGGATGAAATACCTCAGGAGTAAATCGATCACCTCATTAGAAGTATGCCCAGACGTGTTAACAAGTGCATAAGACATCATGATGGCCCAACACATTATTAAGTTTAACTGTTTAATTTTTATCAAATTTTGATCGTTTACTAGTCGAACTCGAATACACTTGTATACCAAAAATTGTTCAAGTAAATTGATTATTACTGGGTATTCTTCTTTCTATGTCACTTGGTATATATTAAGCAAATCAAATTGAATATAATTTTGGTAAATGATAACAATAATCATTTCTTTTAATAGACAAGTTAGCCGAAGCATCTCGATAGACAAAAAGGAATTTTCTGAGAAATATTAAAGTTAATTTACTCGAACGGGAAACATGGTGGCAACTAAATTAAATTTTAGTTCATGAATTATATCTTTACAAATTAAAACCACCCAGATTAAATTAACAGGTGATCATTTTATGTCTCACAAGAACAATATAAATTCTTATTAAAGGATTTTGAAATTATCAAAAAATAAACAAGGAACCCTAAATTTCATTTTTTGTGACGAGTGTAAGTAAACCAAAGACTGAGGTCCATGTTTACGCCCGTTGCAAATGGTGCCCAACCCGGTATATGTTTAGAGTCATCACAAATTATATTAAAATTCTAGTTCCGTTATTTCCTTCTACGCAAAATTACTTTCATATAAAAAATCATCGAAATCCATTAAACGGTTGTCTCGCAACCTGCGTGAACTAGATCACCCGATTATTTTAATATATAAGATTTGGGAAACAACATCAAAACGTGAAGATCAGTGTTTCGGGAGGAATACATTTAACTTCAGGAAATGATTGACCTAATCGTTTTAACACACCACTTTCATATAAACTGAAGTCCAAGAGTGCTTCGTTTTCGAGATACAGAGTGTCAAAGTTAAGAACCTGCCTAAGCAGTTGGTAATAAATACCTAAAAATGCAAATATCTTAGAAACTGTTAAAGTAATCGATTAAGACAAAGTATATCTTTTTATCTCAAAAACAATAAGGTTCGTATTTTAATAAAAGAAATCCAATTACTCCAATGGCGTAGAAATTAGGGATTAAAAGGTTACTCTACGCCTCGCTTTCTACGCCACTATAATAATAAAAACGTATTAGTAAGCTAAAACCAATATACTATACATCTATAGTTATTATACCAAGAATTAGGAAAAATATCTTTTTTGGTTTTGGAGATATTTCAAAAATCAACATGTTTTTGTAACTTTGACACCCTGTGTCTTTTTTATTATCAATATTTTATTAAAACAAGTTCAGATCGTAATATTTTGAAGCCGAGAATCTTACATTTCCCTTTGGACCATTACTTACGGACCACTCCATATGATAGAAACGGAATTTATGGAAAATCATAACGTGCATTCTCGAGCAAGTACGATATGATAAAGTCGAGATAATTGGATGTACATAAGCTAACTTACACCTCAATAAAAACGATAGGGATTTATAGCGAGAGAATTCTGCAATATAGTAATAATGTCATTTATTAAATAACGTAAATTTTTTTACAACTTATTAATATGAAAATTATACAAAGTCATGCGCAATTTAAAAAGGCGAAGTTCAGGTGATCGTTACCGCTCCTTACCTCTGCTCTTGCACTTATCCCTTTCTACACAGTTACAAGAAAATTAAAAACAAATTTATGCAACGTGAAATGTAAATAGGAAAATTTTAAAAAATATATTTCATGCCTCAATTCAGGACCGTCCCGTCACAATTTAGGATTTTCGTGTAGTTATGAGAAATGACTGATTTATTTTATGCCTTTGGAAATAATTGCATGTAGAATAATGTTAAGAGAAGGGGGAATTTTGATATTGAATGAAACGATCGTAGATGTTCCTTTTAAAGAAGTACATGAGTAAGGTTTTACATTCTTCGGATGTTTTATGAAGTTTGGCAGTATTGTCACGCGTGTGAGATCGGTTGATTGTTCTATTAGGTGATCGTGTGTATGTATAAAGCTATTAGATTTGTTTATTTTAAATTTATAATGATAGTGGAAAAATTCAGAACTTGTTGTTTTATATGAAAATGTAAACTTTCACCATTAACACTCATAATAAAATACTTATCTTTTTTGGGGTTTTTTAATGGTGTACTTTAAATTATACAATCTAAACGTTTCGATAACACTTACAGTTATCTTCGTCAGTAGTAATGTTTGTTAAAAATTGTTAAAGATGTAGTAAACAATTTTTAACAAACATTACTACTGACGAAGATAACTGTAAGTGTTATCGAAACGTTTAGATTGTATAATTTAAAGTACACCATTAAAAAACCCCAAAAAAGATAAGTATTTTATTATTGTTGTTTTATAGGTTGAATTAAAAATCTGAGAAATGTTTGTTTGTGCAAAATATATGAACGTTCATATTGCTATTTTGGTAGTGGTCTATGCTGAGATCAGTAGTATGAGATGCGATTTATACAATGTTTTTTTTTAATTTCATTTGTTCATGTGAATGTATTGACATTTAATAATTTTTGTGCATCTCGCTCTTGTCGTCAATAGAGTGAGAGAGAGAGAGAGAGAGAGAGAGAGAGAGGAGAGAGAGAGAGAGAGAGAGAGAGAAAGGGAGAGAGAGAGAGAAGGTGTTGTGTAAATTTCTGTTAGCGCGGTTATCTGTAAGGTAAGTATTACATAACATTAATTCTGAGCAAATAAAAAGTGTTCATTTTATGATGCAAGTTGGTTATCGGTTTCAGCGTTCCTTGTTTGGATAGATGAGTTAAAGTAAGAGATAAGTTTTGATGCGTGGGTTCGTTTGTATGCATTTTCTATAGAAGCGGGAATAGGAGAAGTTTATTTTCGTGATTATTCAGTCCATTTAGATTTTGAGAGTGACATTTAGAAAGATGTAGTTGATAAGTAGTTGTAGGCCAAACGGCTGAGTGTTAGTGGAGTACGGAGTGAATCGGATACAGACAAGTGTGTTGACGATAATTTGTCGCGGCTTTATTCAAGGCGCTTCGCACTATGCGTATTGTTGATTATTTACGTCGTCAACAACCCGTTATTGTTATATAGTGTGAGGAACCTGGTGTATTTTTGACATAGTGGAACGTACAGTTGCTCATTATTGGCCCAGACTTTTTGTACAGTTATGTATCCTAAATAGTCATTGCTATGGGAATCATCGATGTTGAATGAATGTTGTGTAAATTTTCTTTTATGGCGCGAGAAGTAAACGACGTTTATTTATGAATCATCAGTATATTTAAACTAAGCGATAAATACCTAAAGGAAAATTGGCAAGCATGTCGTGGTGGAATTATGTTGTTCTGATATTTAAGTATAAGGTGTAAATTAACGAATTAAAGTGCAGTGTCGTGTTGGAACTTGAAGATTAAATAATTGAAAAATTCCTTTCAACATTTACTCAGTCCCATGGATTTTTCCTTAACGGAGCACGTAAAGTAAGAACTATTTTAATGCTTCACTTTTGTAACCCCTGTGTTTACAGGAAATATGCAAATAATTATTTGGTAGATTCTGTACATTTTAATATGAAATTCCGTAACCTTAGCTTTATCGAATAAAATTGTTGAAGTTTTTTGAGGATTGATATGTAATCCATCTTCTTTCATTTGCGCGGTTAACATTATTGTAACAAAAATTATAGTAATAATATAGTGTATTAATTATTATAAGTTTTGTTAGGAACGAATAAGGTAAATATGTAATTAACAATTATTATTAATTTTATTAAATACATAAATAGATGTTTACCTCGAGTAGGATATGAACCTACGACCTGTACTTTGCTAGCAAATTGCACCAATTGAATATAGAGCGAGCAAAAACTCGAACACAGACTATGTTTATTAACAGTTAAAATGATAAGGTTAAATAAAATATATCTTAAATTTTAGCCTTAAATTACTAAAAAATTATTAAACATTAAATACCTGTTACAAAATATAATACATCTTCTTGAGAACCCCTGGTATTATACAAAATAATGCACAAATGCAAACCAAGCTGACGTAATCCTTGTGTCAATGTTGCGCAACATGTTGCAATAACAATGCTTTTATGTTGTCAACCACACCCAAACTCGAATTTTATTTCTTATAAATTTGTCTTCTTGAAATTCAATAATCCGTTTAATATTTGAGCAGAAAAATAATTTAAAGAAGTGGAATAAACCATTAAGAAGACATGCACTATAAACCCCTAAAAAGATATGCAACTTAAGTTACACCAAAATGCAAATTAGGTTGCCTACCACATATTATAAATAATTAAAAATTTTCTTAAATTTACAACTGAATGAACGAAAGACCTAAATAACGGTATATTTAAATACAACTCAAAGTGGGTTGTTACAAGATCTTCGGATTTAACTTTCTTACGTGGCCGTTTTTTACCCCGACTGGACAGAATTGGGTTGGATTTTGCTCGACACTTGATATTTTTCACTGTTGTGACAGGTATATCCAAGGCATTTGCCACACGCTGTAAATTTGAGATCACTAACAATTGAGCTTAAGCACCTACCTCTAGGACACTAGAAAGTGGTATTAAAGGGCCGTTGTTTTGTTTCTCCTTTAAAAATATTGTAATAAATTCAGCACAAACTGTTGTGCTTGCGTGTTCAAGGTTTTACCTTGTATAGACATTACGAGGTTTCGGGAAAACTAACAAAGATGTTGGAATAAATGTAAATGATTGAACAAAGGAAGAGTTTTGAAAAGAACTGTACTGAAAATGTGTAATGAAAAATGAAATATGGAAACGTAGGAAATATGAAACAAAGTAACAAGTAGTAACAAGCAAAAGGAGGTTATGTCATAGGAATAACAAACTAGGTTAGTCAAAGGAGCATTTTCATAATCATATTAAGACAAAAATTACAAGCATTTATAGGTTATATATTTTCAATGCGTTTAAACAGTCGATAATATACGTCGGTTGCTCAAAATTCACTTGAAATTTTAACCATCCTTTTTTGATGTATACTTAAATGTGCGATGGCTAAATAAACGTTTTATTTAGCTAAGTGCATGCATCGATGACGTAGGTCAATTCTTCGGTGACAAAGATAGCAGCATATATAATTTTACGTTGGTAAATAAAAGACGTCGGTAAGTAAAAGACTTACCCACGAGTTGGGCCTCGCAACCAGTAAACATATCCTACTGTCTTGGAAACAGATATGGCAAATAAACGAAAAAGCTCAATCGTGCAAAAAATATATTTATATTTAGACTGAAAGTAAAATACTCTCCAAGCGAGTGTAATCTGTGTACTGGTGGAAGTTGATTGCAACCGGCTAAAACCCTTGCACCATAATTTTGTATCGTTGCTAAAGTCGTGAAGTATGCAACGTACACGCTAACCTGTAACGATTAGACTGCGCCCTAATTTCCAGAAAGACATGTTGTTTAAAAAGGAAATCTAAAGACTTACTAGTAATAAAAGCTATTATAAATATAGCAGGGAATTTTTTTGTTAGTCTTTTATAGTTATAATAATGTTAACCTTTTTAATAAATATGTATTTAATATTATGACAATATTAAAGTAACATTTTGAGTTGAAATTCAAATGTTTCTTTATAATTTATAAGCTACTAGATCCCCTATTATGGTATGATAGATAAATTAATTCGGTGTGCTTGTACGCAGGGTCTTATTTGATAAAATTTTGGTCTCCATTTCAGTGGGGATCAAAAACGTTACGAATGCTAGGGATGTAGATATTACAAAAAAAATACTGTATCTTTCAATTTACTCAAGGTTACGTTACAGTTTTTTCAAAATCATATTGCGAAGAAAACAAATAGTATAAATAATATTTATCTCCAAACCCGCTTAATTTTCATACGGAAGACTGTAGTTAATGTTCGACTATAACGTATAATCCACATATGTAATAAAAAATATATTCATAATTAAGATAGTTACCTTTTGGGTTTCAATGGTGTATTTTTGTATTTATACTTATATAATTTGGATTATAAAATTTTTTAGAATTGTTTAAGGTGTAAGAACAAATTTATGAAAGAGTGAAAACTACAGATATAAATTTAACCGTTACTTATTTATATCTAACGCGTATTCACCAGGACACACTGTATAAATTAATAGCAAATACTACAGCTTTAGTATACCTTTTTAAGTTAAATGATCTGTGGTACTAATTTCTTTTTAAATCTGACGGTAATATATTTTAAATTTTTGACAGCTGTAAGTTACAAGCTGTTAGATGCGTGAATAATTTGCATAACTTGTTGCGTGTTAGGATTCTAGTAAGGAAGCGTAATCTACCAACTTATGAACATTTTTATAATAAAGTAATAGCTTTATGGTAAACTATTCATGATATTAAAACGTAGGTAGTACATAAATGTACAAAGGCACTTGTATAAAATGTAAAATGAATTTTTAATCAAAGGCCTTGCTTTCCACTCTTTAAAAAGAATATTCCAGAAGGTAAAATGCAAATTAAATAAAAAAAGTCGATCTACCAAAGATACATGTAACTAAACCTCTCTAATTTTTTCTTATTTGTTCTTTGTGATGCTATAGAATACGTACTTATAATACACAGAAAGCATTTTTTTATATTTTCCTTTTTGTAATTATATTTTGTACTATATTAATCCGTAAATCTCTATACAGTCCGTTCGTAAAGTAGCGGATAAATTCAATTAAATTCGAATGGGAGGTTAGAATTAGAAAGGGTACATCTTTTTACGTACGACAAAGTACATATGGATGATGTTAATACAGGGTGTCCCAAACCTGCGTCCGCGGGCGATACCTCCCTTATTTGATGGAATAGGTGAACAACATTTTTAAGTGTAGTAGAAAGAACTGAGGCGTATACCTTAAAATCATTTTAGGTTGTACAAGGTGCTTCATTTATACAGGATGAACCAAGCATAGATTTGTTTAAATGGGACACCCTGTATTTTATTTCAAATTTGGATTCAGCTCACTTTGGCCATTCTTTAAATATGAGGTTTGGTTACGATATACAGGGTAGTTTAGATGATATGGTCATTTTGAAGAAAAAACGTACCTAAATGGATGCCATGTATCATTTCTGATAAGAAAATAAAACATATTTTGAAACACAGACAATTTTTTGGGGCTATGCCTAATTTAGTTGTAAAATGATTCCACTAATTTAAATTAAATGTTCGAATTGACCACCGTTAACAATCTGACAATATCCTAGGCGTTAACAAATGATTTTTGAACGTTTGCGATGACTTCTGCGGTAATATTTCTAATTTCTTGGCCAAGTAGTGCTTTTAAATCTTCTAAATTGGCCGGTCGCGTCGCGTATACTTTACTCTTTAAGTATCCCCACAAGAACTAATCTAGAGGATTTAAATCTGGCTATCTGGCCAATTGTCCCCATTCTACCTATCCAACGATTTGTAAAAGCTTCATCCAAATAAGCGCGAACAGGTAAAGCGTATTGGCCAAGCTCCATCTTTTTGAAAAAAGAGATCACGGTGGTGCATATAGAGCTCTTCTAAATATACAACGTTATTAGAGCGAGAATAAGGTCATTTTGAAGAAAGTCTAAATGTCTCACACCAGTGAGAGTATCCTCGAAAAAGTAAGGACCTATAACTCTTCCGTCAAACTATGCCGCACCAAACGTTCAATTTTTGAAGGTTTTGGGTATGAACCAATGAGGATTTGTAATTGCCCAAGAACGACAAATTTTGTCTGTCCACATGGCCGTTTAAATCAAATGTTGCTTCGTCGGAAAAATTATTCTTTTTACAAAATTGGCGTTACCATAACATGATTGTTGCATTTGTTCACAAAATTCATTTCGCCAATCAAAATCATCTTCCGACAGCTCGTGGAGTAAGCATACCATGTAGGGATGAAACTTCTCTCTTTTCAACACCATGCATAGTAGATCGCCCATTACTAGTATTATTAGCCGTGTTAATAATGGTGATATTAGAATTATCTTATATTGCAAACACAATGTTCAACTGGTCTTCTCTTATCGACTTTCGACAAGATTTTCTCATATTCCGAACATGTCCAAATTCCCGAAATTTCACCTCAACTCTGCTTACCATGTTTGGCTAATGGAAGTTCAATCAGGGTGCATTAAACAACGCAGCCACTTCTGATTGAGTGCACAACCTATCTCCGAAACTGTTTATAAAACACTACTATTTCAATTTGTATGTTATTTCATTTTCAAAACAAAAAGATATGTGTCTGTACAAAAACGATAAACCTTAATTAATATATTCACTTGACAATATTCATTAAATTATTTATATGAAACAAAAGTTACGTAACAATGCACCAGTTTTGAGTAATCATTCCCTTTAGAGGAAACGTAATTAAAATGATAAATTTTTTAATGAACCGCGAGTGTGCAAAATTTACTTTACATTCAGTCAATACGGCTATCTTGACTACTGTTTTATGCGTCAATAAAACAAAGTAATAGTCGTACTCAAGCAATATTCAAATAGTTTTATAGGTACACCTTAACAACATTTTTCAAGCTATTCAGATGTTTAATTGTTATAAGGAAAACGTACGTTATGACAACGAATTAAATTTGCGAACACTGCTACACATTTAAATCTACTATTGACTTTAGATAAATAATTCGTAATTTTTGAAACGCAACTTAACAGGTCATCTTCTTTAAAACTGAAATTATTGGGCTTCCGCAACATTAAAAACTACAAACACCTTTTATCCATATATTGGAAAATTGAAGATAGTGTCGTTGCAACACTACACCTTTTCATCACTAAGGCGCTACCTTACTTAGCTCTGATCTAATTTAAAATATATTTATAAAATAAAACGTTGACTAAATACCGAACGTTTTCCAAAATTAATCAAGTTAGTAAAAAATAAATCAAATACGATTAGACCTTTTCGATATTCGTCCGCTGAGTGACTAAAATTAACAGCAACACAACTCCTTGCTTATACGAGATTTCGACATTTGGCAATCTTTTTGTTTTAACTAATACACATACTTCCAAATGAAAAGAATTACCCTTGGTGGGTCTAACCATGGACCTTATTTTTCTTTAAAAACCGTCACGAAAGGACGACTTTGTCTGTTAACCTCTTTAGTTAACTTTAATTAGTGTCTAATCACTATTATTACCATCTGCTCATCCCACACTGAAGTGCAATCAAAACGCCGCACAAACCAAATTGTATTTTAGCGCTGTAGACCCACACTAACCTTAGTCGTGAACCAGAGTTTATATCTCCCAATAATAGTTCATTTAACAACCTTTGTCGGTTACAGTAATTTTTACTTTACTTATCTCTTACGAACGTTAACAAGTGCTTGTTTTTAATTTTTTGCTCATTTGTTGAACCTTATGTAAAGAAAGAATTTCAATGTAAATTCTCTTTAAATATCCAATCAAACGCGAATTATTATACATATTACGCAGATTATCAAACATTGCTGTCTTACTTTCAAAGTCTGTCACTGACATCGAAATTATTTTACAAAACGATTTTCCGCCCCTAATAATTTCAAAAATTCAATCATAACCAGAATAGAATCTTATCACACTGATGAAACTTTAATTGACATTGTGACGTGGCATGCATTTTTACCGATCTGATCTACCTTTGGAAAATATTCTTAACTTTGTAGCACCAACTTCGTTATTTTAAGTGTAATCCACCATTTTTTGCCGTTTTCTGATTCTTGTAAAGTAAAAAAACTTTAGGTCCCGTGGCCATACAATGGTCGACACGTTAAGGATCCCTTACTAAAGGTGGAATTCCTTTAGTAGGGCAAAATTGCAGTGACATGTAGAGCTAGGCTGGCATTTCCGTGTCTCTTTTTAGTACGTTAATAGCGAAAATAGGCAACACTGTAAAAATAACAACAATAATCTATGTCAGATAGACATTTAAACCTTCACGTCAGATCGAGGTTAATAGACATCTAAATGCTGAGTAGAAAAAAATTTCAGTCAATAACACAGCGTATAAGCATTTTAATTTTATTTAATTAATTTTTAGACGTATTTGGCTTTGAATTAAAAAACTTTATAACGGAAAGCTATACAACATTGGATTATCTTTAAAAATATGCTTACACATTTTCCTATAAAGTTGATCGTTTTCAGAAATTGATGAAATTTGAACAAAAAGAAATTCCAGTTTAGGAATTTTTTGCTGCCTAATTACGCCTCATATCAAAAAATTACAAACAACATAATTAACCGATATATTTAAGGTCTATATGTAGTGTGTAAGGAGAGATTAAACGAAGCATAAATACGAAATTTTAAGTACGCATGTTTGATCGTTCCAGAGTTATCGTGGATGTTAGTACACATCCATACACGCACGTACGCACGCGCCCACACACCCATCCATATCATCTCATTCATTCGTCAACAGCACAAATTTTGGTAGCTTGGTTTGCAACTTTCAAAATGTCAACAATCTAGGGATATTCTCCATTCTAAAACTTTACAAATTATTTCAAGCTTGAGACAGTGGTGTGTTTGTTATCTTCACTAGTGCATACTTTTCTGTAAAAACGCGGCGTCGTACATGTACCAGTTGCTATTTGGCATACGGGTGTAGTGGACATTGTCTTGAACTAATTACACCAGGAAACGTTGGATCTAATTGGTTTACTTAGTAGCGATGATAGTACTAGTTGTAGTCCAGATTCTAGTCAGGAAAGTAGTGATGATGAATTTGTGTTTATTCTAAAACAAATTAATAAACGAAATTGCACAAAAGATATTTACAATACACTGTTCGGCCGTACTCCGAGAAAGAATTTAAACGCCATTTTGGAAAAATTTGGAATTGCTGATCACTATAACGTAAAGTTCCTGAAAAGCATATTACCGTTTTTTATGGTTTACGTTTACCGTGTGACTCTTTTTGTGAGTAGTGTGTCTGAAAGGGTATGCTGGTGCAATGAAAATCAGCAAAATACGACTGCTGATTATTATCTCAGAAAGAAAAAGTTTTCGCAGATTTTTGGCTAGTACACGTTTTATATTTACTTTGGCAGGTTCTGTTGATGATTCTAAAGCCGCGTTATGTAAAGTATCTCATGTCTAAAACTTGCATCTTCAGAGTCATTTTGAAAAATTAGAAAATTTTATCAGCTGCAGAGTCCCACAATAATAGATACTGCGCCCTCACCGCTACGAATTTCGGAATAGGACGTTTAGAGTTACGAAAGGTCCTAATAAGCTACCTTGTCATTTATTTGAATTCCATAACAGTCTTTCACAATTCCCAAAATATGCCTCTGAATTTGCATGATTTCAAACGTTCCAACTTGCTTATTTAAAGTGTGATGTCCCCATTTTTTCGACGGCATTGTATTCAGAATTCAAAAATGTACAACTTTCGTTAACAAGAGCTGAAGTCCGGGAGGAAAAATTTGATTTAAATAGTTCCGTACTGGCAATGCATAGTGCGGTGGAGCCCCATCTTGCTGTAACCAAATCCTCTCATCCAAGTCATTTGGAAATAGACCCCTTAATTTTGGGAGCATAAAAAGATATAACCGCCCACCAAGAATTCCATTCAGAGAAAATGGTCCTACCACTCGCTCTCCAAGAATCCCAACTCATGCGTTTAATTTTTGTGGATGTTGCGTGCAAGTCCCACAAATCCAATGGGGGTTGTGGTCATACCAATAACGACAATTGTGATGATTCATTTCACCATGCAAAGAGAAAGTACATTCATCCGAAAAAAGCATCCATTCCAACTGTATGTGACCATGGTTAATGAAGCTCATCATTCGTTCACTAAACTCAATTCGTCGGTCTGGAGCTTCATCAGTCAATTCTTGTAGCATGTGCGTCTTGTAAGGATGCATCTTTGCAGTTTTTAAAACCTTTACAACAGTTCTATGATTGACCTCATTATCGGGCGCTAATTGCCGTGCCTAAATGGTGGGGTTGTCTTGAATAGGCAACAAAACGTTAGCGCCTTTCTATTTTGCTAATTGTGCCTTGAGAAAGCCGCGGTAAATCGGGATGATTTGCTTGAAATAATTCAACTACCTCCGCTTGAGTGCGACTTCGGTCACCATATCCGATCATCATTAATATCTCAATGCAAAGGTCTTCCGTTAAATAAGCCATGCTAAATAATTTACTACGATGTGAAAATATGAAAACTGCACTATGTATAAACGAGTAAATTAAAATAAAAGGAACAAACAATATTGTAACTTACTAATGCTGGCGCTAACAAATCAAGCGGGTAATCGAGACTAAAATACAGAAGATTAGAGCGTTTTTCATCAACGATAACACCTGGCTTGCTGAGACAATAAATGCATGTTATCAATACGGCACATTTTTATCTACCGACCATTCAAGCATTGTCGAAATTAAAATGCATTTAGTGAGTGTAAGAAACGCAGAAGATGAATGTTTTGTCCTTCAACAATAAAATAAGGCTTGTTGCGACAATAAATGAATGTTATCACTACGGTACCTTTTTACCTACCGACATTTCAATCATTTTCGAAATTAAATACCAGTGAGCCAGAAAAAGTTGTTCACTTAGGTTTTTTCACTTTATTTTTCAAATGCCCGAGAAAATAAATACTGCGATGTATTCCTCTTAATACAAGCTTTCACACGGTGTATCACTTGACCTACGCTTACATTTAAAAAAAAAGTTAGGGGTGGCTTCACCCCCGAGGGTGGATATATGGAGCAACTGGAACCCCCAGATTGAGGGCTGGAAACAATTATAAACAATTCCTATCATGATTTTTCTCGCGGATTTCACCCCTTTGAGTTACAGAATTTATTCCACTTAGAGTATCCACCCTGTAGAGAGGTAAGACAACCTTTAGGCACATATATATATATATATATATATATATATATATATATATATATATATATATATATATATATATATATATATATATATATATATATATATATATATATATATAAATTTATATATGGTATCTAGCACGATATATAAGAAAGTGGGCGGGATTAGTTGGTTGACCTCACAAATATTATTGTTGGAGCGTGATGGTTTGTTTTCTTTGTAGAACAAACTGTACATATTGGAGTATTTAGTTCGAATTCATAACTACTTTAAATTATGAGATACATGAATATTCATGAACCAGTAAATTTATTTAACTATTGTTATTTTACATTTAACGCAACAAATAACTTTCTCTTGTAGGAAAGGATTATTACAATAAAATTACAACTATATGCATATGTATGAATTTTTTTTGCATTTGTGGAAAATATTGTAAATATTAACATGTTTTACCATTATTTAGTGTATGATAATATGTAATTTTTAATCTCTCAGTGGATTGAATTATATTATATTAGCTATCATATACAATTATCTCTTGAGAAAACTTTAATACCAGCGACACCTTGTTTGTCCTTTTAATTAATTAGATGCCAAGATATGGTACTTTGAATTAGTTACTACACAAAATTTGGTCTTGTTGATGTTATAGGAAAAACTATACGTACAAGTTTTACGTTGTTAGAAAGCATTATATAGCTAAATGCATTAATTCGATTCCGAAGGTGTGAAATCCTTGGATTTTCAGTGACCATGTGCATTTTCATCAAGAGAAGCCAAATCGTAATTTCTAGACCAATTTCTTTGGGGAAACGTGCCAACGTTTCGGCTCTATGTCGAATAAGTTAAGATTATGCGTTTTTCGTGACCATATTGATTTTCTCTAATAGATGTCTAAATCGTTATATATGCACCATCTATTTCATCGTTGCTCAATATCTGTATTTAATGCATTTTCTTTGAACACATGTATTTCCAACAAATGTCAAAATCCTATGTAACAATTTTGTTGGAAAAACACCCTAATCGTTATTTGTAATGTTATTTTAACCCTTTGAATATTAGCTAAGAGATGTCAAAATCGCAATTTACACACCAATTTGTTTGGGCAAGCGTTCCAACGTTTCGACGCTATGTGGAATAAGTAAAGTTCATTCTTTTTCTGTGACCATATGGGTTTTACGTAAAATATGTCCAAGTCGTTATTTATGCACCAATTTCGTTGGGAATAGATCCCAAAGCATTCATTGTAGTCCAATAAGTGCATTTTATGCATTTCAGTGATCATTTAGATTTTTACCAATAAATGTCGAATTCATTCTGTATGCCCCAATTACGTTAAGCAAAGGTCCCAAAGCATTGCATCGATGTTCAATAAGTAAATTTAATGCATCTTAGCCAAGCGATGTTAAAATCGATATTTTTGCACAAATTACGTATATTAAGTATGCATCGTTGCTCAATAAGTGCATTTTGTGCATTTTCTTTGAACACGTGGATTATCACCACGACATGTGAAAATCCTGATTTATGTAGCAATCTTGTTGGAAAAACCACCCTAAGCATTGTATCGTTGCCCAATACGTTATTTTAATACATTGTCTGAGACCCTATGAATAGTGCACAAGGTCGTGATCGTAATTTACACACCAATTTGTTTTGGGGAAACATCCCAATATTTCAGCTCGATATCGAATAAGTAAAGTTTATGCATTTTCCGGGACCATATGTGTTTTAACCAATAGACGCCCAAATCGTTATTTATGCACCAATTTCGTTGGGAATAGATCCCAAAGGATTCATTGTAGGCTAATAAGTACATTTTATGCATTTCCGTGACATTTAGACTTTTGTCCGAATTCGTTCTTTATGCATCAATTACGTTGGGAAAGGTTTCCAAAGCATTGCATCGATGACCAATGTGTAAATTTAATGCATTTTTCGCGGCCACATGCATCTTAGCTAATCCATGTGAAAATCGCTGTTTTTGCATAAATTTCGTTGGGAAAACGCCCCTAAGTATTGCATTGATGCCCAATAAGTGGATTAAATGCATTTTCTTTGAACAGATGGATTTCCACCAAGATATGTACAAATGCTTGTTTATGTAGCAATTTTGTTAGAAAAACCACTAGGCACTGTATTGTTTCCTAAGACGTTATTTCAATACATTTTCTGTGACCCCATGAATATTGGATGTCAAAATCGTAATTTATGGACCAATTTCTTTGGAAAAACGTCCAAATACGTTAGCTTTATGACCAAGAAGTGAATTTTGTGCATTTTTGTGATTACGTGCATTTTGACCAATGGATTTCAAACTCGTTATCTATGAACAAATTTCGTTGCGAAAATGTCCAAACACATTACTTTGATGCACAAGAAGTGTATTTCATGCATTCTCGGTGAAGACGTGCATCTCGACTAAGAATTGTCAAAATAGTTATTTAAACACCAATGCAAACGCGTTAGATCGATACCCAAGAAATGAATTTGTGGCGATTACGTCGATTTGGACGAAGATATATCAAAGCCTTGACGTAAAAATGAAAGGCATATTTTTATTCATAATAGTTTTTACAAAATCATTGCAAGAATTTATAATATTGTCAAGATCGTTTATAATATCGTACGCACGTTATCTCGGTCTAAGAACGTCATATACTTTTGAAACTTGATATATAGCGCCTATTGATTTTTAAATACATAGGTTATCTGGCTCCCAAGTTTCGTTATATTGTGATAGACAAAAACTTTTTTTTTTGGTATTGAACACTACATTGCGCTTGCCACATTGAATGCCTTTATTTACAGAGCATACTGGTTGGTAAAAAGACTGGACATATAGTTGTGACACACAAAACTTCATTTTATGTTGTTTTGGTATTGGACACAACATACTGTTTCGAACATATTAAATATCTTTTTTCATAGGGTATTTCCGTTGGGAATGCTTGTTCATATTCCGATGAGAAAAACATTAACTTTAAGATTTTAGATTGATAGTTACCATTTCGTTTACCATGTTTGTAAATCTGTATTTACTAGCTGATTTATTTTATAATTTTTATAATTGGACCATATCTTGAAAGTCCTTGTGGATAGATTACGTTAAAAAACTTTGGCCGTATTGTGAGAGACAAAAACTAAATTGTATGGCCTTAGCAATGGAATACCTTGTTGCGTACGATATGTTAAATAATCGTATTTCTTTTTCAATCTTATTGTAAAAGGATTGGTTATATTATTGTGATACGATACTACTCAAATTCGTGGTTTTTACTTTCTTATACGCGAATCGCGATGTGTTATTCTCGTACTACACATTAATGCAGTTTTCAACGGATTTACCCGTTTGCAGTGTTTTTGAAACCATCTAGACCTTTTCAACGTGTGTGTGTGTGTGTGTGTGTGTGTGTGTGTGTGTGTGTGTGTACGTGTTATGCGTATAGTGTACGTGAGCCTGTGTGTGCGTGTACGTGTGCGTGTGCGAGTGTGTTTACGTGTGCGTGTGGCTGTGGTTGTGGGTGTGCATGTGCGAGGGGTGCGTGTAAGCGTGTGTATAGTTTTCACAAGTAAGAGTACTTTATAGAAGGCGCTAAAATATACTTTATGAATATTTCAAAACCATTAAGTTGTTTAAAAAAATTTCAAAAACGTTTATTAGAGACAACTAAATTTTACATAAGATTTCGTAATGAAAGTTTCCTGTAGGATAATAAACAAATACTAAAAAATCAAAAAGAGGCCTAAAACACTGTAAATACTTAAAAAAAATATTCACAATATAAATTTTTATTGATACATAAGTATAAAAGACATATATACATAGCTTTTTTATCCTTCAACCACTAATTATTCACGTAGAACACAATTTAAAGTCACCATTATACGGTTATTAAAACTGTATCATAATTTTTGTCATAAAATAGTTATAAGCGCATTGTAAAATTTTTCTTATGAATTTTTACAAAGCCTGAACAAGAAATAAGGCCTTTTTTCGTACATATTGTGGTAAAACCAGTCTGTTCAGGTACCTGTAAGAAAATAATACAAGTCTAAACACTTGTTCAATCCCTTGTTGAATAATAGAAGCATAATTTTAATTTTAATGACATTGTCTTTTTCGTGTATAGCGTAAATACTTTATGAATGTATAAGATGAAATATAAACTAAAACATATCTAAATCTTTTCATATGTTACCAATTCGTGATGTTGCCGCTTTTGATTTTGCAAATGTAATTAACACTGTGTATCTCAATTACAAATTCGGAAAATATATTAATACCCTAAAATACCTAAATAAAACAACAAAGTTGATATTTTAGTATAAGTTTTTGTTAACGTCTTAGCACTTCTATTGTGGTGTTAAACGTGATAATATTATGGATGTTAGGCATAAAGTTTTACATTACCGTGTCTAACGGTTCTTTAACTGTATTTGTCCTAAAGACTACCTGACGGACCCTAGATTATTTTGAAATATACTTCACCAAATATCGAGTTACTGTTATTTTCATGTTATCTTAAAAAATCTGTTATGCAGAGATGTATTTCTTTTCACTAATGTAATAACAGCTTATCTTTTTATAACGTAAGGTTTGGGTAATGCACTAGTTATGTTTAATTACGGAGCATAACACGGATTTTTTCATGAAATTCAATAAAACAATTCAGTAAAACTATATCTTAAAGTGGATTCTACGACAGATAGAGTATTTTACAGCTAATTTTAAGACTAAAAATAAAACTTGTGAGTCAAGTATGGAATGTATCAAATGTAAACTAAAATGTAGAAATTAATTCAATTAATAATTAAGAGGAAATTTTTGGGTGATAATTTCTGCATTTGACTTCGTGTCTCTCTAATTCTATCAATATTTGTTATAATGATAGGTACCTATCAGAATAAAGTTCCGATAATTGTGAAAATCGAATTACTTAAGAAAGTTAACTAAAAGATACGAAGATGTAAAGGTACAGGTAGGTACACAATTACAGTAACAACGGAGTCATTAAGCACAGTACATCCGGCTTAAGATTGCAAGTATAAAGCGGTTAACTTTCAATTGTAATCTTTAGACACCCATAAATAAAATGAATGTCGGCTTGTTCGCTATTTGTAAATGTAAACGGCATGTTACACTAATTAAAAGCTGGCAAATCAAATGAAATAACTTTTTGAACTTAAAAACAATAATTAATAACAGTGAAATTATTCAAGATGAAGCAAGTGTTTGTAAAAAGTCAAACTGTCATTTCAAAATATAAAATATAATACTTACTTGTTTTCCAAGGAGTATCATATTTTGTCGCAATGAAATAAGGGTGCATCATTTAATTAACTTAAGACGTTCTATTGTACGTCGCTGTGAAATGTGTATTGAAAAGAACGGTTTACATTTTGAACAAAGTGTCTAATTTTATTATACTAGTGTTATAGTTATTTATTTATAAATCGTTATTGCTAAGAATTCTTATTAATTTCACAATTATTAATTAAGTATTGTTACAATAATAAATAAGGATTGTTAAAATTAGTGTACTAAACAGATTTCAATTTACAAAAGTCTTGTATTTGAGTATGGCTTGATACAGTGGCGGCTCTTTAATGAGAGCAAGTGAGTAGCGGTCTATAACTTATTAGAATCTCACTTAAAAACTACATACATGTTTATGGCGAAATTGATACATACATAATTATACAGAAAGTATTGACCGCATAACAATAATAATTATGCATTTCTTTTTATACGAGGATAATAACAATGGATACTAAAAAAAACCGATAACCTACCTATTTATAAATGAAAATGTATTTGCAATTTTAAAGAAACGATCGTTAGGTACTAAAATGGCTCTAAATGTTTTATTATATCTTTTTTATTAAAAACTTTATATTCAATTATTCACATAAAGCACATTACTTAACTTAGTACCACATCAAACACTAAAAATCAAAATAACTCGGAAACGCACAGGAATTTCGAAACAGAAGAAGGTACATTATTTTTGTTAAACTGTATGTAGATAATGAAAATAACAGTTTTTTTTAAAATAGTCATTGGCGTAGAAGTTCTGTTTATGAAAGGGGTTGAGCACCCCCTCCACATCGCCACTGTGCAAGTTTGTGAACATTCTTATCGCTTGTTTTATGTCCCTTAATTAATAGACATTATCCCCACAACATGAAAAAAATCTAAGCATTCGTTTATGAGTTATAATGAAAATTTGAGAAAAAAAAATTATATTCAACACCCTGTATCTCGGAAACGAAGCCTTCTACGACATATGTTTATAGGAACTTTTCTTTTTAGAAACATGTGTTCTATCTCCTGTTAAAGTTTGTCTACAAAAAACTGACTCACCCTGTATATATATATATATATATATATATATATATATATATATATATATATATATATATATATATTTATATAAAGTTATTTAACGATCGCTTAATAAATTTTCTTTCTCTTTTTCTTTGTTCTGTATGGTACGTGTGTCAATAAAAAGGAATAACAAGTATCAACGTTTTCCATATATTTCTAATACGGTTGTATTCATCATTAGTGAAAATTTAACAACAAAAAGAACTAAAATTAATATTAATAATTGACAACTATGACAAATAATGTACAAGGTTACTATTTTAAATTTCTAACATATTATTATAATTTATGGGTAAGCTTTCTAAATCTTTTTTACTGTTACAAGAAGTTTTGTTATTAATTTTTATTCTATGTAAGCTTTATCACAAGAACCACAAAGAATTTGGTAAATAGTACTAGTTATGTTATTTTTTGAAATTTTTTATTTTAATTTGGACATTAAATTTATACATCTGTTATTGTAATTGAAAATACCGGATTTAGTTAAAATTTTTTAAGTGATTTATGCAGGGCTTTTCAAGATGAGCGTTAATTAGACGTTTCTGGCAAACCAGACAACGGATCAACCTGAAAATTTGACAGTATGCATAAATTAATATGATCTACACGCCTATAATATTTTCCCTATCTATTACCGTTTAAGAGATATAAATACATAAAAACATGTACTTTTATAAACGCTGATAATCTTGAACTCTCTGGTACTAAAACGATCAAATCCGAAATGGAGTGGAGTGATACCATGAGGATCTTCACTTCGAGTCATGTTTTTATTTGCCTCATACAGGATCTTTAAAAAATGCAGATACTTTGTTCACATGAAAAAAGGAGTGGAAGTCAATTTTTTCAAATGGAACACCCTGTATATTTACACATTTTAAGCTCTACATCGAATTTTAGATTGACTTTAATCAGAAAATGCTATTTCGATTTCGAACCGTTTTCGAGATAAACTGTTTCAAACAGAAACTGACGTGGTTTCCTTGTATTCATCACTTATTTTTGAAATTTAACAGATTCCGTTCGATGCTCCTTCATCAGTCACAGACAATACAATGAATAAATAATTATTAAAATACTCTTCAACCATCAAATGAAACTTCTTTTCAAACAATAGTTTATTAACGCTGACACACGAACTGAAAATAATTTCATGAATTAGTAAGTTTATTCAATTATCGGTGTATTTCAGAATATGTTCAAACACATCTCTACCTCTACTTAAACAAACATGTAATCTCTTCAAAAGATTTTCATGTGTAGCGCTTCTGATTAAGTCTGGAGTTAAACTATTGAAAGCAGTTCTAACTCTCGATTTCATATCTTCCATGATTTCTGAATAATTAAAATGTGCTGCGCGGAAACTAAATAATTAATGTAAATAGAGAAACGAATAGAAAATAATCTACTATATACCGTGAAATACACAATACAAGACGAATAGAAGTAGCACAATCAAGTAAATAAACGAAGATGAAAACCACAGAGACAGGGCCACCAGTGTCGGGCAACTAGATCCATGTTTTAAAAGAAAAAGAGAAGATAAAACGCAGGTGAACGAAATATTTGAAAAGAGTAAAAAACCATAGATCCCCAGAAAAAGATCGAGGCTCATGAAAATCGAGAACTAGAAGTAAAGCAAAACACGCACTAGACATTGATCTTATATTAAGAAAAATCGAAGAAATTAGAATTAAAAGAAGAAATAAATAAAAAACACGACGAATTCAAAGAAGTATTCAGAAGGGTAAAGGAAGGGCGAAGCAATGGAAAGAATAGAAAGCTTCATTAGAAAATAGAATTCGCAAACTGGAAGAGAAGATCCAAAACAAGAAAGTGAGAAAAAAAACTTAATATTTTAATAAAGGGATTAGAATCAACAGAAATGGAACATAGATAAAATAAAACAATGGAATGGGGAAAAACTACAAATAAAATCTAAAATAGACGACGTATTCACAACTGGAAAAGATAAAGATAGACAATTGTAATCATGAAGGTGGGAAACTGGAATGAAAAAATGAAAATTATGAAAAGAAAATTATATGGCTGAAAGGTTTATATAGAAAATGACTTAACATCGCGAAAAAGAGAAATACACAAAAAATAAAAGAACAGGGCGACAAACTCAGACCACAAGGAAATAGAGTGAAAATAGGATACACAAAACTAATCATAAATGGGGCACAATACGATTGGAACGAAAAAAAAAAGCAAAAATGGTTAATGATTCAAAAAACTGATAGAGAAAAAAAAACAGCCAGAAAACTAACGACGAACAATAACAAAGAATACGGAAGATGACAATGGAAGCTTAAATAACCAGACACGGAATAAACAGCAAAAAAGTTTAGAAGTTTATCTGGGAAAGAACAGGAACTTGTATATGAATTTGAAACGGAAAAATGTATTAACTATAACGGACACGTAATGATATACAGTGGTGTAAAAAATAGAGCGGCAGTCAGAGTAGAATGTAAAATCTTAAATAAAATAGTAACAAACAGAACTTTGGTAGAGTTGGAATGAAAGAATATTAACAAAAGCATTAAAAAAAATAAATGGAGGCAAACTAGCAATAATAGTGGTATATGTGCCGGATGAAAATGAAACCAAAGAAAAAAAGGATAAATTCTGGGAAGAACTAACGCAGGCAACAGGAGGGAGTAATATAAAGATACATGTAACAGGAGACTTGAACGCTAGATAGGGTAAACAAGATTCATAGAACATCACAGTAATGGGTAAATTTGGAAAAAACAAAGGAAATAATAACAGAAATCAGAATACGTACGATAGATACAAATTAGATAGTTAAAAATGTAATTTTAGAAGAAAAGCAGAATGTATGGGAGGAATTCGGGAAAAGGCTCGAGAGTAATAGCAAAGGAAACCAGAAATTATTCTACAAAGTATTAAAATCACTAAGAAAAAATCAAGAAGAAATGGTAGAATACGAAATAAAAAAGATAAAATTCTAACAGAAGGATTTTGCAAAGAGGGAAGGAATACTTGGAAGAATAATTGAACCCATTGGAAATGGTAAATGGAAGGGAGCATGAAAAAAGAGATCAAGTGAGGAAAGGGAATGCAGAAGATACAGAGGAAGGGAGCATACAACTACAAGAAGTAAAAGATTCAATCAAAAGCATAAAAAATGGAAAAGCAGCAGGATATGATAAAATAAAAGCAGAAATGATAAAACATATGGGAGAAGACGGCCAAAGGCTACTGTTAAATATTTACAATAAAGCATGGGCGGAAAAGAAGATACCACAAGATAAGGAAAAAACTTTAATTGTACCGATTTATTAAAAGGAGACTACACAATGACACCCTGTGGGGATCATACTGTAGATAGTTGGTTTTGTTCTATTTTTTTATTTAGATTTTAAAAGAGTTAAAATTTTTGCGAACTTTTATTTGATCACATTTTTTTTTTGTGTTTGGAGACATTTATAAATGGAATTTTTATTTGTAAAATCACGTTTGACTCACAGGTGATACTGGTCTTACAATTAGAGTAGTGTTAGAAGAGTTTTGAGTAAATAGGTATTCTGGTTATACTTAATGAAAGAGAGAAATTACATTTTTTTAATAATTAAAAAATTGACGTATTGTATGTAGAATAGATTTTTTTGATAAAATTACAGTTAATTGAAATTGTAATTGTATAAACTCTTCAAGATTTTAAATTAAAAAGTGTTTTGTTGCTGATAATGTCCACCTGTAATGTCGTTGGTATGTGGTGCCATAGATATTTCTAAATGTTTTTACCGCACTTAAAATTCAAGTGATTCCTTTTTTATGATAGGCTAATTTTGATTTATGTAATTGGGATAGGGACGGATTTGAAAGTAACTACATCTGAACGAGACACAAGTCAGTCTAGTCCATGATGTCGGGGTATACTCACGCGTTTGTTTGCGCTAATCGCAATATATGCGAAAGGGGGTAGTAAGGGGATGGAATATGGTATTACATACTGGGGATGTATCGAATTACCGTGGAGTATGTGATAAGTAATGGATAATATATTGATTCACCACATCCCTGAATTATTTTCTGTTGTGTATCGTTTGTCTATGATGTTTTGGCCATAGAAAGGGTTCCCGCGTTTTCTTAAGTGCTTAGCCCTGTTCTGTGGACCTGCTGTTTGTGCGGATTAATTTAACGAGTTCCTATTGAAGAGGTAATTTTACGTATATCGCGCAGTTTAAACAAACAAAATACAAACTTGCTGTAAATAGTGCCGCTTTAGTTAAGTGTAAAGTAAATTAATCAACGTTAAGGAACGCTGTGGAAATAACGCAATATTCTCAAGTAAGGTTAAATATTTGTGTATTACCGATAAATCAGATGAAAAATTTGTCATTTGTGTGCTTTTGGTTAAAGCAACTGTCGTAAATTTAGTTCGAGGAAATATGAATACGATTCTGTCGTTTGTGAAATGTTATATGGAGAGCGTTCCGTAGAAATTCAGCTGTCGAAGTCAGTACCTGGTGGAATCATGGTACGACCTATTATATTGTAGTCCAGAGCAAGAAGAAGATTCCGTTGTTGGTGCTACGTAAGGTAAACTTTTATTTTTTTATTTTGTTGGTGATAATAATAAAGTGTGTGTTTTGTTTATGTGGAGGATGCATTCGCTTGATTTCGTGTAAATTACTGTAGAAGAGCCCTTCAGGAAATTTAGAAACAAGCGTATTCATTCACACGATTTATTTGTTAAGATGTGGAATTTTTTTATCTGTGTACTGTTGTGCATTGAAAGTTTATTTCATGCAATTGTATCAACATTTATGGTATCGACATTTTTATTATTTTCGTAGTATTGATAAAATGGCCTTGCAAGCGCTGACCGAATTTGATCATTATTTCTTTAGGTTTCTTGTTTTGGAATTGGAAAATTTAATGTGTTTTTTTATGTAACTGTACTAAAATTTAATATGTAAATACCCTAATACATGACCATTGTTAATGTTTACAACTGTTTTATTAAGAGACTGGAAATACTGTAATTTCATCCTCTGAGCCTACTATTTGTCTACGTAAAGTAATAAATTGAATGGTTAAATATTTTGAAGATTTGTAGTATTTAAATTATTTTATAAGAAGTATCGAATTAAATAATTTTACAGCGACAACTTCCATTTATCGTTCGTGAGTCGGTCGTTGACCGAACAGCTGTTTGATTTTTGATTGTAGACATCATGCTTTGGCCTGATTTGCCAAAACCTAAGCAGTTTGTGATTTATTTTAAAATGGGCTGTATTATTCGACGAATTTAGATAATGCATCCCGATATCGACGTTTCGTAAATTTTAGGGTTTTATGAATTTTCCATCACGCTTAATTTTGTTATAATGGCGTATTTTTGTGTTTTAAATTGAAGAATTAAGTATGATATTTTCATTTATTTTTGGTTATTTGAGATAATAATTTTTGTGTTGCGATATGGCGAGATTTTAGTGAGTTTTGGGTTTTATTTTCGCAATTTTGCTTTTTGCTTTTACATAGAAGCTTAGAATTTCATTGCAATCTAGATGAACTTCGCGTCAACATTTTTCAAACAGAATGTTTAGTAGTAGAGTAGTTTATTTTTGAGTGAACGTTTTGGTTTCCTGTTAGGCCAATCTAAGATCTGTTCATGACATTTTTCCCGCTTTAAATTTTTTTAACAGGTGGCGCCTTTTGAGAATTTTTACCCGATTTTGACGGTTTTGGTGCAATAAGTAAGAACGCCGCCCACACCACTGAGCTATGCCGTGTCACAAGTTGCCTTTACCCCCTGTAACAACAATTTGCAATAATTAAAGGAAAATTACATTATTATGTATCCCACCGAAGATATATGAACTAATTATAGCGAAAACGCTACGGGAAAAAATACAGAAGACAATATCGCAATCACAAATCGGGTTTACAGTGTACAATACCACATATGCACTATCAAAGAAATAGTACACAAAAGGCTACAACACAATAAGAAAGTATTCATAGCATTCTTTGATCTAAACAAAGCATTTGATAAAGTAGAGGGGAAAACAATATGGGACAGCCTTGACAGAAGAGGACTTTATATAGAAATAATAATGGTTACCAAAAGTATATACAGGAACAGCACCAACCAAGTAATTAGTAATAATAGTATGTCCGAAAGTTTCAGTTTAACAGAAGGATTAAGGCAGAGAGTACTGAGTCCGATACGCTTTACAATATTTATGGACGACATGATTAAAGAACGTAGCAGCAGAGTAGAAACATTTCCGATAGGGCATCGAGAACTTCAACAAGGAATGTTAGTTTGCAGATGATATTGCAATAATAGCAGTATGTAAAGAAGCTCTACAAGTAAACTGAAATACAATCGGCGGAAATGAAATGCTTAAGAAGGGTGAAAGGTGCAACATTCTGTTATTTTGCTGAACTACCGCTAGAGGGCATCATTAAATAATTACAGAGTACTGAAATTCTTTATTGTAATACACATGATTAACATTTTTAATATTACAAAATTTGATAAGTAGATTTTTGTTGAAGGCCTTTGGTTTTCCTTAGGCGTCGCTCTTTTAATACGGCCGTTTTGTGTGGTATAAAATATATTTTAGAAAATTTCTCTGGTCGCTGTCTTCTCGGTGTAAATCACCAGTTCCAGATGAGAATTTTTCAAAAAAATATGTTTCTTCATTTGGGGAAATAATATAATAGCTATTGATGCGGATGTAAAAAAATTTTACTTACGCACACATGGCTTAAAATACGATATTTAAATTAAACGAAGTATATTTAACCAGTTCGTAATAAATTATTACATGTAGCTCGTCTTAGATCTATATGGATTCTGCTTTTTCTTCTTGTCTGTCATTCTCTTCGTTTACTTTACATCGTCTTTGAATATCCGTTAGTATAAATTCGCCTCGCTTTTGGTTTTGCTACGATGTACTCTTAACTAGGGCTGCTCGTAAATGGCTACTGGTAGCTGTGCCGTAATTACTAGGATGGAATTAAAGCTGTACTAACTAAAGCTCATGTATGCGTTTACCAACCAGGTCAGATGTTTCCTTAATCGCTTGTATTAATAAGCATTATATTGTGGTTATTTATAAATTAGTAAGTTGTTGTATATCTAAGATCTCGCGACTTGCCCTCGTTAGTGTTAGTATCAATATTGCAAATATATATGTTAATTACGAATGTTATTGTTGCATATCGTATAGTAAGATAGGGCTATACTTATTTTTGTGTTTTTCGGGAATTAAATGCATGTTCGGTGTACATGCACGAATGATCTAGTCTATGGAGGAAACGTAATCAATGTCCAATTATAATGAATCAAAAATTAAATTAATATAGACTGTTTAGTCTTCGTGTTTTACAAATATATTAAGATATACAAGTATTATTTATTTTTGGGAAACTTATAAATAAATTTGCGGTTGTTGATGGAATTGTCGTTTATCTGTTTCTTCTGTTTCTTCCCTGTTTCTAGCTTAACAGGGACTCTTTTCCAAGAACTAATAATTTATCTTTGCTTTATTTAAAGCTTGTGGCGCCTATTTCTTGTATGTTCTTCTATCTTTCTGCCTACAATTTCGATCTCGCTTTATAACTCACCTAACCATCTATTTACTCTTTATAAACGCTTCAAAACACCCACGCTATCCGACTGCTCTGCGGCCTCACGACCATTTGGCTCAGTTACTACTCGATCTAACTAATTCTTTCCCATTTTATGTGGAGTGCAAAAGGAGAAATCAAAAGAAATAGAGGCAGGCCACAATGAACATGGAACAATACCATAGGAAGAACATTGAGGAGTAAAGGAATAACATGGCAAGGAACAAATGTGCTTAGTGCAAATAAAAAAGAGTGGTGCAAGTTTGTGCATGGAACCGACGACGATAAAAGTAAAGTGCAAAACACATGGTAGGACCTATCGTACTAATATATAGCAATAATAACCCTATTGCTTGATAGTTTCTTTTTGTGTTCATTATATTATTAGTATTGTTAGGAATTAAGTTTATTTGATTAGAATGATGTTAAGTGTAATGATAACCTTACACCAATGCTGGTAATTATGAATTCACG